>QAXH01004671.1:6687-25495 GCA_004335635.1 Chloromonas sp. AAM2
CAGGTTGGGGCGGTTCTGCACACACACAAGTATCCATGTGCCAAATCAGTATGTGAGTCACGAGGGGCAGTTATAAATTGGCGAGCTCCATCTGCAAATTGTGATTTGTCAAAAACTGAAGGTATGCCGCAGTACGTGATTTTTCCAAACTCGTTGCGACATGTTATCCGGCTGCCTGCCAGTTCTAACTGCACCCACTGCCAGGCTGCCTCTTCTAGCAGTGTCGCATCGTGCATAGCGAATCGTCGCATTATTCCTTGACACCATTGGAAGCCAATCATCCCGTCCGAGCAATCTTATTCCACCGGAACGTCTAAGTTTGTGATCTTAAACAACAGCCACGGGCGGCAACCCTCTATTTCCCACATCTGATCTAATAATCTTCTTGCCTCGAGGCTACTGGATGCTGGTTCAGCCTTTCTTTGCAGTTGTGTTCATCAAGCTGTGGCTCCCAGTTCTCTGGCCACAGACGGTGCCTTCCAACAGAGATATCGTCTGAATCCATGCATCTTTGCAGATGCCGTTATCAAAGGTCAGGTCTGACTGGCTCAGGAGGTGTGCAACATCAGAGGCTGCCGGAGATGTGCACTTCTGCTGGTCAAGTGTCATTCGGATTCCGTTTCATAGGCATGTTGACACTTTTGCTGGTCAAGTTGCGGTCAGATCGTCATGTCGGAGTCTGTTTCCAATCTCCGAAAGGTTCCGGAATGGAAGCCGTTTTCTGTCGGGGCCGTCGTTCCATTTGAAGCCCCACGGCGCATCGCCATTCATACCATCACCTTTGATACAAACATCAAATCACTAGCTTCTTTGCCGCCTCAAGTTGTTTTGCGAAGTTATTACACTTCGGTCGTCTCTCACCGCGATCCCGACTCACTCCGAAACAGCAATGGGTGGCTTCAAAATTCCCCTTGACGTGAGTTGCGCTGAGCACTTGACATGCAGCAGCAAGCATGCGCAACATACAGCGCAAGCGGACTCGCAAACATACGCGTCCTCCGACATCAATGCATTGGTGCCAGGTCAGCTGTCTAGGGCCGTATTCGTAAACCATTCCGTTTCCTTGTATTCCTTGCATGCAGGCTTGGATTGTGGCCATTCCCACTGTTTACGCCTGCACCGCGCTGTCTGGCCTCGTGGTGAGAAAATATTTCCGTTGATGCTTGCAGTTCGTTTCGCAGCAAGGGTCTCACACTCCGTGCTTGCACACACACTCAGTTTTGCATCCACCCCAAGGCATGCATTCGCTTTGCAAACTCCATTACATAGCCTCAACCATTTCCATGCAGTGTTCGCAACATTGTCGGCCCCTCCCTGCCTTACCCAGCTTGAAGCCATGACCTGACCTCCTCCACTTCTCCATGCCACTGCAGTACAAGACCCTAACAACAGACCCTGAGTGCTCCACTGCATCTTATTACGAGCGGCCAGAGGAGGAGTTGCAGTCGAATGGCACCAAATGGAACAACTCAGTGTCCGGCCTCTTCAAGGACCGCATCAAACGGCACCAGTGGGGCGTGTTCAACAATGAATACGATGCGGCCAAGTAGATGACGCCTGTGGTCTTGCACTGGATATGCATAGAAATCCCGACAGACCAATGACATGACTTTGTCACACGAATGACCTCATACATATCATCATACGAACCTTGGAACGGTTGCTGTGATTTCTAAGTTCCCTAGAGATACTAACGCATCATGTCATGCCATGCCGTGGTACTGGTTGCGCACCTTGTCCGGACATCTCTATTGCATGGCCGTTGCACTGCCTTTTGCTTGTTTCATATTCTTTTGACATGACTCTGCAGCGGTTTGCTTTTTACTTGCAGCTTGTGATTGTATTAGCACACTGAACTGCGAATTACCACACCGCACAGGACCATCAATGTTCTTCCGTTTTCCGTTCACGAGAATGCGAGGTCCCAAAGGTCATGCGAGGATGCGTGGGATGACCAACACAACCAGCGCTACATTGTGCACATGGTCGGAGCCATTTGTGTCCCTCGTGCTTTTTGTCAACATGGTGTTGTTAGGTCGGACAGTAGGCTTTGACGCTTGCAAGTACTTACAGAGTTATAGATTAGCTATCAGCTTGTGCCTGGGACATAGCCTGTAACTTCGAAGACTGTCTTGTAACAATTGGACCATCCATTTGCTCCAAGTGCGTTGCTCCAAGTGCAAGCACCAGTTCATCCTTGAGCACTTCACTGTAGACGGCAAATCTCTCTGAGAGTTGTGGAAGGCTAACCAGTTGTCCCAGTAGTCCCAATCTAGCCATCCGGTCTGTCCCATCTCTCCCAGTCCTGGCAGTGTACCACAGACGTTTTGACACCACGGCAGGGAGATGCAGCATGCCTCGCTTTGACGGTGTTACCGTTTTAGACAGGGTTGTGGCATGTCAGTGTGTGGCACCACCCCAGCACTGGCAGTGCATCACCATCTACCATGTTTGTTTCGCGTTGTTCACTTCTTCTTGTTTGATTGAGTGGTGCAATCTAATCACCAGAACGTAGAAATTCTCATCAGGTTGCAAAAGTGGTGGGCAGCTGGCGTAGAGCCAAACCCCATGAACGAAACTCAGCAGTTGCAGTCGAGTGGCCCTATGCAATACGCTCACAAGGCGAAGGCAAGCGACAGAAAGGTTGCATTGGAGATTAGTCACCTGAACTTGTTCCCCCGTACATCACGTGGCAATACAAATCACTTGACAAGCCTGCATGCCCTTGAGCACGCGTTTGAGCCTGCATGCTCTGCTTGTTGGCTGCTGTGTGTCGACTGAGAACTGCCCTCTTTCAAATCATGCAGGCTGCGTCCGAACACCATGATGATGTCGACAAACACAGCTGAGCTTTAGCGCCATACCAGGCGCATGAATCCGTGGTTGAACCACCTGGCTTGAAACCCTTAGCCAGCACAAGAAGGTGTTTAGAACTATCTGGCTTTAGTATTCAGCCATGCAAGTGTTCAGCAGCTGAAACCTGATTCATGTATTCTGGACCGGTGATAAAGCATGTGCAGAGAGTATCGTGGGAAGATCACCTGGGTCACTTGGCACATGTAATAACCAGGACAGCAGCTCTCACCTTGTGAGGCGGTGAGAGAGGTACAGGTATGCACATTGTTTGCTGTTGATCACAGCTCGCAGTCCACATCATCACCATTTGGTGGTGTTTGACATTTGCAATGAGAGTGCATTTCCAGACACTTGCCCGCCTGATACACCCATGGCGCTTGTCCCTTCCAGATTTGCCCACTCCTCCGTATGTCTGTTTACCTGTGGCGGTGAATGCCCACAACCCTGCGACAACACCCTAAGCTAACGCCAGGATCTGCCCCTGCTCTTCTTGATTGATTGACCAAGGAGTAACTTGGCTACACTTATTGTCCTTGATGTGTTGCTGTCTGTGCGGCCTTTGCACTGCACTGTTGACTGCCCTGGACCTTTGCACCACTTACGATAACAATGGGGTGGGATGACTGACTGGTCCTGTGCACTGGATGCGTCCACGACAAGCGCTGACTCAGCGAAACATTCAGCAAAAAGGTGCCCCTTTGAAATGTCACACGTGGATGGGGAAAACGTGCTTGGGAGCTTTTCTGATGAATGCTCCAACTGGTGGGTCACAACGCCACACTCTACCACCACATTTCCAAGATGGCGCGTGGCCAAATGAAGCGTGCCGTAGCTGCCGCCCTGCGGCGTGCGGCGACTTCAGCGGAGCCCACAGCCAACGCTTTTAGCGGGCTGGGCACACTCAAGCTTTTCGACATCACAGGGGTCAATGGCGCACAACGCCTGCTCACCGGTACGCTTCTGCACATCTTCCGCCTGGGGTGCCCTGCCTTACACTAGTAGTAGGGTGACACTCTGGCTGGCACCACCAATCTGGCTTGCAGGAACGACATTTTCCTCCCAACCTGCACTTGGCTCATTTGCTGTCAGTGGAGTGCGTGGCATCTCAGTGGCCGCGTTGAAGCCCAGCGACAAGTGAGGCCGGACAGATCGCACTCCGTAGCAACTGCCACGATGATGCTTTGATTTGTGACGTGTCGAATCAGGCTCCGCAGCCTCTGCTCCTGCCGACGATTATCTACTACTACTTTGCATGCTGTGCTATATGTTGCAGCTTCGTGCCTCGCCACAACAGTGGCAGTGCTGCAGAGATCAAGGCCATGGTGCAGGCAACAGGCTTCCCAACGCTCGATGCTCTCATCGATGCCACAGTCCCCACTGCCATCCGCCGCAAGGACCCCATGGCGATGGGCAGATACTCAGAAGGCATGACAGAGAGCGAGTTCCTTGAATTCTTCAGGTAGGCACATGACTCCATGCCTGCCACCTGCCCATGGCAATCAAACTCCGTCATGTCTTGCAATGTCAACGGCGTGCCATTTAATTCACATTTCAATTTGTGTTCTGTGCATGTAATCACAGGGCTATGTCTATGAAGAACAAGCTGTACAAGAATTTCATTGGCATGGGCTACTATGGCACCCATCTGCCACCGGTCATCCAGCGCAATGTGCTGGAGAACCCTGGATGGTACACCCAGTACACACCATACCAGGCTGAGATTGCTCAGGGCAGGTGAGCTGGGGCGGCATCAGCAATTTGCAGCCACTTGCAAACAAGGTGCTTTCTGAAGCATGACAAAGCACGTGCACGTATGTGGCAGCCTTCAGACCAGCACGGGCCTGCAGCACAAAAGCAACAGCACATGCCCAAATTAGGCAATGGAGGTTGAATTCTGCCAAATGGCCAGGCACGTAACGATCGGTCTGGCCTCGAAGCAAGGACATGCCATCACGACCCATGCGTGAATCCCGCAGGCTGGAGTCCCTGCTGAACTTCCAGACCATGGTGTCCGACATGACTGGCATGGCCCTGTCCAACTCGTCCCTCTTGGATGAGGCCACCGCTGCAGCTGAGGCTATGACGATGTGCAGTGCCATTGCACGCGGGAAGAAGCCAAAGTTTCTCATCTCGGTGGGTGGAAACATGGGCACATGGGTGGAGGCATGGGCAGTACCATGCAAACATGGACGCACGGTAAGGGGTGGGTGGGCAGCACAGGATGATGCAGGCAGGCGGGCTTGTCTGCAGTTGGTCAACCACTGTGTGTGTTGTGGGCAGGGGCTGGGCTGTGACTGCAAATGTTAGGGCATGACAGGGTGGCAACAACACGTTGACAGCTGCAGGACAGCATGCAAGCCAGTCCAGCAGCTGCAACGCGTCCAACATGTTTTTGCCTGGTCTGTGGCATGCGGGGCATGTGGTGCATGTGGGGCAATCCATCACGTTCATTTGATGATGCGCAAAACTAGAATGTAGTGTGAATGGTGCTGCCACCTGTCCGCAGAGCAAGTGCCACCCGCAGACCATTGCCGTGTGTCAGACCCGTGCCGAGGGGCTGGGCCTGGAGGCTGTGGTGCAGGACGAGACCGCCTTCACCTTCAACAAGGACGTGTGCGGCGTGCTGGTGCAGTACCCAGCCACTGACGGCACTGTGGATGACTACAAGGGGCTGGTGCAGAAGGCACATGCGGCCAACATCAAGGTACAGCACTCGTTGCTGGTGCAGCTGGTGGTGCCAATAAGTCATGGTTGCAAACCCGGGTGGAGGCGAGGGATGCGGTCAACTGCATTAAGGCAGTGTCAAACACTCTTGGGATTTGTAGATAGCAGAGTGCAACCACAGGACAAGCAGGGGTCAAGGGCGTAAACAGAAGCGATGCCCTGTTTTGGCTGGGTTGCAGGATTGAGCACGGTTTTTGAGCAGGTTTGGGTTGCGATGCAAATGGGACAGCACATGCAGACCAATCCAGCACATGTGGCCAGGGTTGTTGTTGTCCAACCGCATCACTTCGTTGGAACCATTTGCTGCAATCGCATCACACATTCACACATGCGAACCATACACATGTCCACCACATGCATGCCCACCACATGCATGCCCACCGCGCACGCAGGTGTGCGTGTCCACTGACCTCCTTGCCCTCACCATGCTGACACCCCCCGGTGAATGGGGTGCAGACATCGTCATTGGCAGCGCACAGCGCTTTGGCGTGCCCATGGGCTATGGCGGCCCCCATGCGGGCTTCCTGGCGTGCCATGACGAGTACAAGCGCATGATGCCTGGCCGGATCATTGGCATCAGTGTGGACGCTCAGGGCAAGCCTGCACTGCGCATGGCCATGCAGACGCGCGAGCAGCACATTCGCCGGGACAAGGCGACGTCCAACATCTGTACCGCACAGGTGCGTGCCTGACTAGGAACAGACATGCGCGTTTCACGGTAGGAGCAGGCAGCGTGAGGCAAGGATCACACTGCAGCTGGGGCGGACTGTGGGCTTGATGCGCTTTGGTGCACAAAGCCGATGCACACTTGGCCAGCACATGGGCTGGGCTCACGCTGGTAGCAACCTGCATATCAGGCAGCACGTATGCAGAAAGGCCTGCAAGCACCTGGGATTACTTGCTGGCATGTGCCACAGGTGTCAAGAGCAGTCACAGCTCGCTGCTCGCACGGTTTCAAGCCTGCATGTCAGGCAGCATTGCTGCATGTCAACAAGTGGGACGTACTGCGCATTGCTCTGTTTCCAACCCGCATGCCTCATGTACCTCGTCCCTTCAGGCCCTTCTTGCCAACATCGCCTCCCTGTACGCGGTGTACCACGGCCCCGAGGGCCTTAAGACCATCGCCCAGCGCTGCAACGGCATGGCGTCGGTGCTGGCAGAGGGAGCCAAGCGACTGGGGCTGGGCACGCCTAGCAAGCCCTTCTTTGACACGGTGGCCATCAAGGTGTGCAGGTTAAAAACATGATAGGGTTGCAAGCAACACCACCAGTGTGCAGTTTGCAGGGTTTCAAATGACAATCTGCAACTCGTGCTAGGACCTTCAGTCAAGTCCCTGGGCAAGAAGCAGCAGATCCAGCTTCAGCCAGCTTCAGCACGTCGTCACAGGTGCTCTGTACGCCAGTTCTCACGGCTCGGCCAGCACGGGCAGGGTTGTGGACAACATTTTGAATGACAATCTGCAGTTCAAGCCAGAAACCCTTGGATGGTGGGCACTTGTTAAAAACACAGTTGAAAACTTGCAGTTCTCGCCGACAGCAGCATACAGCAAGCACAGTTGATGTGAGCGTCAACTCGTGCAACAGGTCGGCTTACCGTATTTACATCATGATACTGGGGCAAACTGGCGTACAAGCTACTCTGATCGTGACTCTGATCATATGTATCATGTGTATGTCTGGGGTATACAGGCAAGTGTCTTGCTGGTTGAACAGCAACTGAGAGTTATGTAAGAATCGATCGGTCCTCAACATCCGTTTTTACTTGTACAGGTGGACGATGCTGCCTCAGTGGTGAAGACCGCCCTGGCGCATGGCGTGAACCTGCGCTTGCTGGACGCCAAGACAGTTACCGTGTCATTCGATGAGACAAGCAAGCTGGAGGACCTCGACCTGCTGTTCAAGTAAGCAAAGATGAGGATTGCGGCAGTCTTAAGAGCACAAAAAAAGCCGGGGTCTGGTAGGTGGCTGAGCAGCGAATGGAATTGGGTCTCTAAAGGAGCTCTACTTCTGATGATCTCTTGACGAACAGAAAGAGCCTCTGGCCATCTAATGTCCTGCAGTCTGCAGACGACTGCGACTGGTACTAATCAATTTATTAATGTGTCCTGCACGTTGCCTGTTGTTGATGACAGTTCAAGCTGAGTATTCAAACGCCAAATCCTCTGGTCAGTCTGACAGCGCATTATTCAAATGCCCGGTCCTTTGTGTCCACCCTGTGCAGGATCCTTGCTGGAGGCAAGAAGGTTCCCTTTTCCGCCGAGTCCCTGGCAGCCAGCGTACCTGGCGGCGTGGGCGCCTTCACCCGCTCATCGTCCTTCCTGCAGCAGCCCATCTTCAACAGCTGCCACAACGAGCACGACATGCTGCGCTACCTCAAGCGCCTGGAGAACAAGGATCTCTCCCTGGCGCACTCGATGATCCCCCTGGGCAGCTGCACCATGAAGCTCAACGCTACCAGTGAGATGATGCCGATCACCTGGCCTGAGCTGGCCAACTTGCACCCGTACGTGCCAACGGTACGTCACGCAGTCTACGGAAGCACATGTTAGGCTAGACCTGGTACAACGGTTGAAGCTGCGTACCACTGTTCTTCAGTGCTGAACCTGCTGATGACGGCTGAAACTGTTAGACAAGCACGATCCATTATTCAATGTTTCCTATCCTATATACTCTCAAATGTCACTACCTTCATCATCGTCTCCGTAACCATCCTCAGCATCATCACCACTAACTGACCGGCAGCCTTGCTGCGGTTGGTTTGTCTCATTGTTGTCTCTCCCTTATGTTTTGATGCGTCTGCAGGACCAGGCGGAGGGCTACTACGAGATGTTCCGCGACCTGTCCATGCAGCTGTGCAGCATCACGGGCTTTGACGCCATGAGCCTGCAGCCCAACTCAGGCGCTAGCGGGGAGTATGCAGGGCTCATGGCCATCCGTGCATACCACTTGTGAGTCGCACAAGCAGTGTGGTCCGCAAGCACGGGGTGACAAAGTCTGGCTCTGTTCACTGGAGTGTCGCAAGCATGTCCCTCTATCCAGCTGTGCTCGAGCAGTACCGGGTTGACTTGCGTCATGGCAATGGTAGAGCTTATAGCGCTTATAGGTTGTTAATCCACGAATCATCTTTTCTAGCAAGCTTGGTTGTGTTTTAATAACTCGTCTGATCGAAGCTCCAACCACTCCACTGCATGCTCACAGGGCGAACGGCGACAAGCAGCGCAACGTGTGCATCATCCCCGTGTCCGCGCACGGCACCAACCCCGCCTCAGCCGTCATGGCAGGCATGAAGATCGTCACCGTGTCAACCGATGCACAAGGAAACGTCAACGTGGAGGAGCTGCGACAGAAGGCTGAGCAGGTGCGCAGTGTGGGACATGCCTTGCCGCGCCATCAAGGTGATTGCACCTTATCTTGTAGATCAGCTTCCGTCGGCATTGAATTGTTGTCCACTCGGTGACCCAGCGTGGTATGCTGCTTGTTTCCAACGTGGGAGATCTTTCGTCACTTGGGGCTCAAGCAGACACTCGGCCATGCATGTAAGCAGAGAGTTTTCTTGCTCGCGTGCATCCCAAGGCTGGCAAGACTCTTGCTGCGCTGATGATCACCTACCCTTCCACACACGGCGTGTACGAGGAGGGTGTGGATGAGATCTGCAACATCATCCACAAGCACGGAGGACAGGTCTACATGGACGGGGCAAACATGAACGCACAGGTAAGCAACGGCATTAGTGAAGAAGAATCAGCCAGGGCATCAGTGATTCAGCTGGAAGAACCTGTCAAGGCATCAGTGAAGGCACAAGTGTGTGCACGTGTTGGCGCGTGTGGGTGTGTGGGCGTGTAGCTCCACAAGCCCCCATTGTCAAAGGCATGAACTCAATCAACCAAGCAGCTGATTCAGTTGCTATCTGAGGGGGCACCAGTGCCTATGACCCATCGTACTGCTGTGATCATTGCGTGCAGGTTGGCCTGACCGCGCCCGGTATCATCGGTGCCGACGTGTGCCATCTCAACCTGCACAAGACCTTCTGCATCCCCCACGGCGGTGGCGGCCCCGGTATGGGCCCCATTGGCGTGAAGAAGCACTTGGCCAAGTTCCTGCCCACTCATCCCGTGGTGCCAACTGGAGCCATGCCGGAGACGCCGTCGGATGCGGCGCCGTTTGGCACCATGGCCGCTGCACCGTTTGGGTCTTCCCTGATCTTGCCTATCAGCTACGCTTATATTAGCATGATGGGCAGCAAGGGGCTCACACAGGTTAGTGCAGGTTGACAAGCAAAGTAGCACCAGCACAGTCAGGGGCGACCATGTAAGTAAGTGCATGTAAGTAAGTGGGTGGTAACGGGCAGCACAATGGGCAATCACAGGACTTGTGGAAAGACAGGGCTTGCGTGATTTCCGTGCACTTCAACTTCACTGTATGATAAGAGCTGCAGGTACAGAACAGCCCGACTGCAGCACGGGACCAAGGCAACAGGCATTTACGGGTTTGGTTGGTCAGCAAACCAGGCCAGCGTGTGTTGGTTCGTGACATGTATGGATCGGTTGGTCATCTCTCAGGCAGCTGTGTGTTGTTGCGTGAGATGACATGCATGTGTTGCATGAACTTTCATGTCGCTGCAGGCCTCTGCCTTTGCGATCCTCAAGGCTAACTACATGGCCAAGCGCTTGGAGAAGCACTACCCAGTGCTCTTCACGGGCCCCCGGGGCACCTGCGCACACGAGTTCATCCTAGACCTCAGACCACTCAAGGTAAAACGCTAAAGCTACTGAACTCGCATGAGATTTCCTGGGCAATGCCTGTATTTGGACGTTGCATGTTCTCTGGACAATTCATGCATTTGCTGGACATCGTGTGATGCCTTTGTGCTGATTGAAACTCATCATTATGTTACCGTCCTGGCACGGATTTGTTATCCATGCCGATGCGCGCTATGCGCACAAAGGACGTGTCCTGCAATCCAGGGGCATTGAACAACTTGACAAACGAGTTGGTATTGCAAATAGCATTGAAGCAGTTCAAGAACCTCTACTCGAATCCTGGAGCCGTCATACCACAGTCACAGGTCATTGTGAACCAACCCCGTCTGCAGGACACTGCCGGTATTGAGACCGAGGACGTCGCCAAGCGTCTCATCGATTACGGGTTCCACTCGCCCACCATGTCTTGGCCCGTGCCCGGCACGCTCATGATCGAGCCCACGGAGAGCGAGTCCAAGGACGAGCTGGATAGGTTCATCGACGCCATGATCAGCATCCGGCAGGAGATCAGGGAGGTGGAGGAGGGGCGCGCCAGCAAGGACAACAACGTCCTCAAGCACGCACCGCACTCGCCAGACGTGGTGAGTACATTTGAGCACAACAACAAGCTGTTGTGTTTGTTTCATGGCGTGTCAGCCCAAGCAGCCAGGCCGGTGTGGTGGTCTGGTTGTCCCTTGTAACGCCAAGCCTGTTGGTCTTGTCATGGGGGTTGGGCTTCACCACCCGGCCTCCTTACTGACCCTGACTGGCGCTGTTTCTTTCTGTCGGTCTTGTGTGCAATCACAGGGTACAACGCCGGCAGTATACGTGGTCTGCCCTGTGCGGCAGCCACAACACATGCAGTCTGTCACATGCCACAGGCATACCACACATGCGACCTGCCACATGCCACAGGCATACCACACATGCGTCCTGTCACATGCCACAGGCATACCACACACGTTATCTGTCACACGCAGGTCCTGGCCGACAAGTGGGACCGTCCCTACGGTCGCGAGCAGGCCGCCTTCCCCGCGCCTTGGGTTCGCCAGGCCAAGTTCTGGCCCACCACCAGCCGAGTGGACAACGTCTACGGTGATCGCAACCTCGTGACACGGCTCCAGGAGCAAGCACAGGCTGCCACTGCATAAACAGGGGCTGTCAACCTTGCAATTCGTGCTCCCTACAGTTTCAGTTGTCCTGATGTAACCTTGCAAGGTGGTGTGGTCGTACGGGTGATGGCTTTCATATATGAGTTGAGTCATACGTCCCGTATGGCCGGTAGCTTGTAAAGCTTTGAGGGTGGAGCCGGTGCCAACTGAAGGGAGCATGCTGCTTGGCCGTTCGTTTGTCATTCCTACCACGCTCGCTCGGTTCCTTTTGCCCACGTGCACAACCACGCAACAAGTATGCTGATGACGGTTGGACGTTTTGATGATGGCCTTTGTGTATGTTTGTGGTGTGTGGTGGGAGGGTGTTAAGTGGCCTGCTGTACCCTTGTACGCACAGCGCTTTTTGGGTGTGAGTGTGCACCACCTGCCGTTTCCACGGACACTGTGTGTGTTTTGACTGGGCTTGACAGCAGACTCCTGAGATGTGGGGGCCTAGTCCAGCCAGTATGTCTAAGTAAATGGTGTTGCAGGAATGTGTCCTGCCTGTGTTCTTGATCAATCTTTGACCATCAAATTCTTGTAACAGCAGATATGGACAGCGCAATCAGATTCTAGTCGCAGCTGGCCTGGACTGTGCCCTTGACAGGCGTGCTGTCCAGGGTGCAATGTCGAAAGCCTGGACGCCTGCTATCGCTGACAAGCACTGCACACAACAGCCCCAGTGCACCACAACCGTGAATTCAATCACAACATTGTATCTGAGCAGAGCCAAGCTTCTGAATACAACAGCAACAAAACAATGGTGTATGATCAGTCGATACCCGTCACATCCATGATACACAAAGGTTGACAATTGTGGAAAGCGAGCCAAGGACAACCGCAACTTACTGATTCACTGCCCAACACATAAGCGGTCAAAAGATATGCAACCAGCACATGCCAAGCTAGACAAGCCGAGGCGTTTGAACACTGAGTCCCCTAGATCGTTAGAGCTGAGAACTTGACGCCAGACCCAGTCACTACTCCACTGGCTGGCTGTAGTGCCCACAGTATATTGTTGTGCCTTGCTGCACGCTTGCCGACCGCACCTAAACTTCTTTTTCCTGTTGCACGTGCATGGCAAACTTCAAGGGAGGACTGCCTTCAATGTTGCAATCACTGTAGCATACCTGCCTCAAGCTGACAGAAGCAAGAGGTGTAAGGTTAGGTAAGGTGAAGCGAAATGGCATGCAAAAAGTCTAGTAAGAGCATGTCGTACTATATGATAGCCTGAGAATGAAGTACAATACGGCATTGGACGTTTGAGTTCAGTGCATGCAGTAGGTGCTCAGGACAGTACTTTTCAGCAGTACTAATACCACCCCTGCAAACCCCGCACCTTGATAGGCAGCCATACCGTGAGTGATGTAGTCCTTGCATATCACGCAAATTCCAGAGCAGGCATGTCTGCACATGCATATGCAGCCTATAAGGTCAGAGGGCATTGCCTGCCTGTCAGCCAAGCACTCACATATAACTCGCAAACGCATCTCGATGCTGTTCGAGCATTGTCAACAGCCTAGCCGCACTGAACAAAACCCAGTACACCTAATCGTCTTCCGAGCCTACCCACTCAAATAGATTGAAACCATTCCCATCGCCCCCATCATCATCATCGTCGTCTAGTCCGTCTTCCTCCTCCTGGTCAGCTCCCAGCTGAACCCTCAGATTCACATACTGGTGGCCAGCAGCAGCCATGGCGGCCAGTATGCGTTCCCTCCACCCCGTTTCCCAGGTACCTAGATGTTCAACTAGACAATACATGGGCCGGCGTGCAGCCACACACAACTGTACGGCCTCCGCCTCGGTCCATTGCCAATCCTGCTCATCGCGAAGTGCGGTCACGAGCAAGGCCAACACGCTGCGAGGCAAGCTGGGCGCTACGGCAGTCCAAGGGAATCCGGGCGCCCAGCCGCAGTCGATGAAATGTATCGTGTCGACGCTGGCGTCAGCCAGGTGCTGCTCAATGTCTGTTAATAGCTGCGGCGTGATGGTTTTGACGTGGCCAATGTTCAACGTATTTAGGATGCCGACAGGTAGAAGGGACAAAGTCAGCCCAACCGCTGCGCTGTCGGCTTCAGCCGATTCATTGTCGATCTCGATGTATCCATGGCTCCAAGTGACGGACCATTGCGCCATAGCTGCCGCCAGTCGTCTTGTGACGTCAGGATCTGGGCTGGGGCTGACCATTAGCGAGAGATTCAAATCACCGCTGATACTCAGCGATTGCAAGGTTGTTGAAAGGCAGACGGCCGAGGTCATCCGCGTCCAGGCGACCGATTTGCAGGTGAGTCCAATGGCAGGAGTTACGCCTGTAGTACTTGCCTGGGTAGTAGCTCAAGCTGAAGACGTCCACGCGCAGCAAAGTGCGAACTTCGAGCCGTGTCCAACCAATCAAGCATAAAGCCCGGCAGACGCAGCTCGCAGAGGCAAGGGAACCATGAAGTCAAGGCAGAGAGCATCAGACATTCGTCTACGACTCCAGTGTTTACGCAGTTGTTGATTGACTGGAAGTTGACGTACGTGAGTTGCAAGCCGACCACACAGAAGCAGTTCAAGAAGTCCCGGCTCTGTTCCTTTGTCACGCTGAGGCTCGTGAGTCCGGTCAGCGCGCGCAGCTGATGTCTCCACCTGACCAACATGGGCGCGTCGGTAGCCACAGGAAGCAGGTTCAAAGTGAGTCGCTGAATTTGCGGGCACTCTGGGACGCGACCGGTGGTTGGTGGTGGTGGCCTCCGCAGTTCGCATCCGTGTAGCTCCAGGGAGCGAAGATTGGGGCAGTCGACAAGCCATTCAGGCACCAGAGACTCGTGCTCCAGCCCCTGCAGCAGCATGCACAAGCATGACGGTCCGTTTGATGCACGGCTAAGCATGACAACAGTCAATCGCCTTGAGCATCACGGGTGAGTGACACGATATAGCAGAAGTTAGAGGCCAGGCGCCAGCTTGACCAACCAATGGGCGGTGTCAGCAAGAGCACAACCAAGATGTGCAATGGGCAAAGCGACAGGCTTGCGCATTGTGAGCATGGAAAACGATTGGCAACAGATCAGCTGTTGAAGGTTGAGCGCTCATCGGCCGCTCAACAATACACAGTAAACCAGTCACTGCCCTGCACATAATTTCCAATGTGTTTGGGTTGCTGTGGCTGGACCTGCACGTTCCTTCATTTCAGGCCACTGTCAGAAGTAGGGCATGTAATGGCAAACACATGGCAGGACTGGCAGGACAGCTAGCCAAACGTGTGATTGAATGCATGTTGATCACTACTTGTAGATATTGACTAGACCACTCACACTGGCCGCTGAGTAGGACTACATGGGACATGCAAACACAAGACTGTTGACGGTCAAGTCGGCAACCAGCCAGCCCAAACCACACAGAGTGATTACACCAAGGGCCCCACATCCATCGAGACCACTCACTTTCAGCGTCACGCTGGTGATGGCTGCCAGCGCATAGCCCTCCTCCACAAAACGCATAAGCCAGTCTCTTGCGAACCGAGTGGAAAACGGCTCCAGAGGATGGGCTCTTCGGCTTCGGCAGCATGTCAGGTGGACGTTGGGTGAATGCTTGCATGCCAGAAGCATCCTGACCTGGTCAGCTGTAGGGTGCGCCAAGGGGAACTTGAAACGCACAAGCAGTCGCCGGTGGGACAGAACCAGGTCGCGCATGCCCCTGCGACAAAGACACCACGTTCGAGGTAAGTAGGAGGTTCACGATAATAACAACAATGGCGTATACTGGAGAACGTCAATACATACCAAGAAGTCGGCGGAGTGAGCAGGACAAGGAAGGTAGCCGTGGAAGTGTGAGATGGAGCCAAGGAGTGAGCAAGAAGATAGCACTGGAAGTGTTGACAGATGTTTAAGCATGTGAGACTGGACTGCTGGGTGCATTGTTTGGCACTATGAGCGCTCACAGGATGAAATGGGATTGAGCAGGGAAGGCAGCACTGGAGTCGTAAAGCAATAGAAGCGCCCAGAAACCGAGGACGCTCTCAAGGCGTGCCTGGCGAGGTCTCTAGCAGGTGCACACGTGGTTGCGTGGATGCCATGCGGCAGGTGGAAGGCATGAGGCAAAGGCGTGTGCAGCAAATCAAGGGTGCAAAGGATGCATGACTTGGATCTCGCTTGAAACGAGGGTGCCAGGGATGAATGAGTGGCGTTTGGAGTGGTGCAAATGATAGTTCAATCAGATGCCAAGAGAGGGCAGACAATGAAGGGTGGCAGGGTTGTAGCAGGCTCAGCAGCTGAGATGCTTTTGGCTTCGAAAGTAGCACTCAAGCGTATGAAACTGGATGATGATGGGTACTTCATGCCTGTAAAGGACTGTCAATTGTATGTCCAACCTTGGCCCACAGTGTGCTTGCATGCAGACTAACAACGCCGTGCATAAATGCCTTGCATGGTGGACCTGGGTTGACTTGCACTACCAAAGCCCACGCAGCCCACAGACGGCTATGGATAGAGCGTAGCTGCTAAGTGGTGGAGTGTAACGGAACCACGTGCTGCAGTTTCTCACTAACGGAATCTGGAGGTGTAAAGGAGATGTCTACGATATGACCAACATTCTGTTGTTGTATCGTTTTGCAGACTTTCGTCTGCATCAGTGTTTCCAGGTTATTGCCCATCCAACCGCCCTGCATGGATGCTGCTCAGGCGTGCCGGGTGGTGGGTCTGGTTACTTCCAACCTTGTCGTGTTCTGGTTTAATTGAACCGTTTGGTTGTTTGTTTGTTTGTTTGTTTGTTTGCTTTTGTGCTTGCAATGGCTGTGTGCTTGCTTGCTAGCTTGTTTGCACGTTTTGTTTCGCGAATTTCAGTTGCTTGTACGCCT
This sequence comes from Chloromonas sp. AAM2, assembly GCA_004335635.1. Taxonomy (NCBI): domain Eukaryota; kingdom Viridiplantae; phylum Chlorophyta; class Chlorophyceae; order Chlamydomonadales; family Chlamydomonadaceae; genus Chloromonas; species Chloromonas sp. AAM2. The sequence goes on from QAXH01004671.1 coordinate 22,994, forward strand.
GACCAGTGCTGCTTCGGCATGTCACTAGAACGATGTAACGACCCACCACCAATTTGTCAATTTGTGGGCCTCGTTCCTGGCAGCTGGCAGGATCGACTGTCACGTTCTAGGGTAATGAGTGAGAATCAGGCAGTGCCTCACACCCCAAGAGGCGTTGCCACGCACCAGTGCAATGCCCAGCTTACCTGCTGGTGCGTAGCAAAGGCAGTAACCGCTTGTTTGTGTCGCGGTGTGGGGCAGGGTTGAGCGCTTCCAACATTGCTTCCAGCCAAGGTAGCGGCATGTCACCGAGGGTTGGCCGGCTGCCGGTCCGAGAAGGAGCGGATGGCGCGTTGCCATTGCCTGCATGCTCACGCGCCAGTTGCATGGCTCCTTGCATGCCGTCCGTGCTGCATTCCATTGACATGTCAGGCCGAGAGGTCACAGGACCAGCAACGCCACCAGCCCGGTAAACTGATCCGTTAGATGTTGTGCTCAAAGTGCATGGTTGCGCACATGTGCTATGCGTCTTGGCACTGGGCATTTTGGTTACCACACCCCACCCATTAGAACTTTTGATTTGAATTCGACGGGTTTCATAGATCACCGAACCGGGCTTCGGACTTTGCCGCTGATCACACCTTCTAATGGACAAGTCTATCCAGAGTGCGGGTACAATCGCTGTTCCCGACCTCGCTCGGCTCGGCCATGCAAGTGACGCATGGGAACAGACCGGCAGCCGGCCAACCCTCGGGGACATGCTGCTACCTTGGCTGGAAGCTGTGCTAGGAGCGCTCAACCCTGCGCCACACCGCGAAACGCAAACAAGCAACTAGTACGGTGTATTTTTCTAATTTGTTGTTAAACATGAGTTGCACTGATTGTACACCGGTTGGAAACCTCGGACAAGGGTCGGACACCTAATCTAGAATGACGAGGGCCCGAGCAAGCAGACAACATTGGGCCATGTTCCTCCGTGTGGCCGTCAGCCTTGGCCACATGAGCATCGACAACAGAAACAGCCGCAGCCGATCATCCGAATCAGCCGATATACCTTTCGCAGCAGCATTGGCATCTTGGGTTTTGATTCATGCACGCTTGAATCAGGCTTGGGTTTTGATTCATGTGTCGTTAGAGTTCCGTCAGAGTGAGAGACACGCTTGTGACTTTACTGGGAGAATTTTTTGCAATTTGCGCAAGTAGTTGATAGCAAGTAGTTGATAGCAAGTAGTTGATTTGCGTTGGACGTGCTACATGGTGTGCACTCCCTCCTTGTAACACTTGAAGTTCTGATGGCACACTTTTTGGCACTGTTTGGCACAAACAGCATACCTGTCCGAACCTAGCAACAAGCGTGGCAGGGCCATGAGAGACACTCGGCTTGCAAGGGGTGTCTGAGCCAGCACGCCGCACGCAGGCCACAGACACGAGCATACGGCTGTTCTTGTGTGTCATTTAAGACCGTGTAGTATTCGTAATACTGCCCTTGCTACGCACCAGCAGGTACGGTGGGCATTGCAGTGGTGCATAGCATGCCTTTTTGGTTGTGCATGGTACTGTGAGGGGATTGCTTGATCTATATATCGCCGTGGCACGGTTTGGCTGCTTACATGATGTACGTCAACCCAGGCCAATGTGCATGGCACATGTGGACAACGAAGCACTGGCGTTGCATGTCTGTATGCAAACACAACTTGGTTCCATGCTTTTTCCGTACGCATTATCTGTCAGTGCGTGGGGCGTTTTTTGGCATTTGATTTGTCGCAGGTCTGTCAGTGCGTGGGGCGTTTTGCCCTGCCACATTTTGTCCAACTTGCTGTTGCTTGATACCGAAGTCGGGTCAGAGAGTGTTGTGATAGGCGGTTGATGCCTAGACTGAGGCATGCTGTGCTTACGGCGCACTGCAGCTGCGCAATGTAACAGAGTTCACGTGTTGGTTTGTCGCCAGCTTGTGAAGCAGGTGGTTTACAGCCAGGTCTGAGCACACCAGGCCATCGTACATTGATCCGATATCTCAGTTTCCCAGGGTTGGAGTTCGCAAAGCAGCAAGAGCATGCGTTTTGGATGGACTGCCCTGACCGCCAGCGTGCATTCCATTCCAAACAGTGTGAATGTACTACCCGGCGCTGTGTGTCCTGTACGAAACAAGCACGAGTCGTTGTAGCAAGGCCAAGGACACACGGTCAAGGCTGTGGGTGGATAACTCAGCTGCACAGCCCTGCAAAAAAAAGAAGTTTGCCAGTTCTGGGACAATTCCTGTGTTCTGCACTGAAACCAGTGGTACTATGGCGCGACCTGACCTGTCCTCGCACAACAAACAACAAAAGAAGCAAAGGAACTGAGGCAACATGTTATAAGTCTTGACATCAAATGCCAGAATGACATACCTAGCAACAACACTGGATTAATAATTAGTCTAAGAGCAAGAATGTTTACTTGAGCATCGCCCCCACTGTCAGTCCATATCATCATCATCATTACATGGCTTTTCATGGTTCAACCCACGGTGCTGCAGCTAGACAC
>QAXH01004676.1:398-20701 GCA_004335635.1 Chloromonas sp. AAM2
ATGTGAGTGACACCGCCTGCACACCAAGTCACACATGTGAGTGACACCGCCTGCACACCAAGCCACACATGTGACTGCACACCAAGCCACACAGCTCAAGAATACGCGTGAGTGACCGCACACATCAGTGACAGCATGTGAGTGACGCACACATGATTGACAGCATGTGAGTGACCGCACACATCAGTGACAGCATGTGAGTGACCGCACACATGAGTGACAGCATGTAAGTGACCGCACACATGAGTGACAGCATGTGAGTGACCGCACACATCAGTGACAGCATGTGAGTGACGCACACATGAGTAGCTGCACATGTGAGTGACCGCACACATGAGTGACAGCATGCGAGTGACCGCACACATCAGTGACAGCACATGTGAGTGACCGCACACATGAGTGACAGCGTGTCAGTGACCACACACATGAGTGACAGCATGTGAGTGACCGCACACATCAGTGACAGCATCTGAGTGACGCACACACGTGAATAGCGTTGCAGTAGAGTATCCTAGCGCAGTCACCTTTGCCCGTGTACTACCTGAACTGATGAACTGTAATAAAGCTGGCCTACACACGGCCCTGTCTTGAGTCTTTTTGGACCGGCCCTCAACGGTATCTGTCTTGAGTCATTAAGCTGTCCTGCATTGATCTGATCTGTCTGGACGCCCCAGCATCCTCTGAAAAGCTAGCACCCCAGCACTCGACCAAATCTTGCTTATCTGATACTCTTCAAGACCTGCGATGGCTGCTCGGCACCTCCGGTCGTATGCACCTGACCTCGCCTTCACTTTCCGCTCCCCACCTCCACTCCATTGCCATCCTCTTCCCTGTTGTTCTCAGCTGTGCAATGCTCAGCGGCAAGTGCTCTCAGCTTTCTTAATCGCCCTGATCATGTTCTCCCTCCTGCTCCTCTCCAGCCCTCACCTTCTTGGCCGCAAGCTTCTTGCTGGCAATCCACTCGCTGCTGAGTGTGCCCATGTTTATGAGCAGGGCTGAGGAAATGGACACAAAATCCTCCACTTCGTCCAAGGAGTGGGCCTGAACAAGCATACGTGATTACAGGATATCATCACGACTGTTGTTGTGGCATAAAGGCAGCAACAGAGCCTGGCCGATAATGCAGGGCAGAAAGTGAGACCATGCGTGTGGAAAACATGAGCGGGTGGCAATGGTTTGGTAACAGAACACGATGAATTTAAGGGCTGGTGATTATAATCAGAACAGAGGAAAGACACAGGGCACAAGGTGGCAATACTTTTTGTGCAATACTCTTGGAGGTGTGGGTGTAATACTCTTGTAGGGGGTTAGTGAAAGGTTACACAATCTCGCAGTCGAACAGGATCTAGAGATTGTCGCCAACAAAGCCCAGCACGGTGAGAACTAACCACACAGATACTATATCTTGAGGCCACCCACCCACCATTGCAGGGGAAGCTCCAGCTGCCAGCAACACGTTAGCCATAATGTCCATGGAAACAAAGTTGGTGATGCACTGGACTAGGGGCTTCTTGCGCCGCATGGCCAGCCATGTTGCCCAGCAAGATTCCCCGGTAGTGTCCAGTGAAGCCATCAGCAGCAATTCACCCAGATTCACCCGAGCCCCGCTGAAAACGTTTGCGGGAGAAGCGCTCCCAGTGTTGGTGGGCGAACTACTTTGGTGGGCGACCTGGGGTTGATCGCAGACTGCTTTAGCGATTATGCCGGATATCCAACGCACACTGGGACAGCCGGATCAATCCAAAGTCGGCGGATGGCCACTGATTTGACGTCATCTTGTCGGTTGGATGCCGGTTGTTTTGATGTCAGTTATTGCGCCCTGCAAAGTGTGGCCATGTGTGGCCAGCCCATGTTCAGGTGCTTGCATGTGCAGCAGGCAGTGTTTGTCTCCAATGCACCAGAGCTGTTCTTAGATAGATGCCGGTTGGCCTGCCACTTGGGCCTTCCTGGCTTTGCCTTGGTCCCACAAACAGCCCACAGCTTTCAGTGACCATTAGGTCTGCTCATGCGTGCGGCCTGGAGATAGCTGGTGCATTGAATCGGGCGCCAGCTCGGCCAAGGTCACTTCGTGGCGTTCACTCAACTCATGGCCCCATGGCGGCCAGTCTTGTGCTGCCCGGTCATCACAGCGCGCATCACACAGGGATTAGCTGCACGCAACATGAGCAAACAAGCACAGCCCATGGCAGGCACAGTCACGTAGCGCCTTGTGCCACCCAATCATCCACAGATGCAATCTCAGGTGAGCAGCACGCTTCCAGCTGAACTTGGCATCTTCCCATTACGTATGTATATTCACGTTGAGCAAGCCGTCACAGGACACAGAACGAAGATGTCCACTGCCCTACTTCACCCTGAACCAGGAACATAGCCATGCCGTGTCACAAACAGGCTACAGATTTCAGGAACGAGATGGTCTTGAGGAACGAGATGAACTGAGTTCTCTCATGCACATGGTGCTGGCAGAGGACGGCCATGCAGGTTACGTGCCTGCCCACGTGGCCCATGCATCACCAGATAGTGCACCAGATGAATCAGCGCAGCAGAAGCTCACCAAGCACGGTAGCACGGGGTGGACCGCCGCACAACAAAAGAGTGTTCTCACAGATGGGAGAAACTGGCAGGTGAGGTGTGACCATGTGTCCCACATGCGCTGCCCTAGCTGTGAACGTTCTCTGCAATCTGTCACCCAGGTGCGGGGCAAGTGTGTGGCAAGCAGGATACACAGCCAAGACGCAGGGACCAATGTGCTGATGGCAGCGGGAGCTGGGGCAAAAGCAAACCACCGCACTTGGGACGAGAAGCGTGTGTTGCAATGCGTTGTCATTTCTTGCTGACAACATTGCAGTGCTTGTTCAAGCCTGCGTGTGCATGAGTGTGACCTTCAACGCAATCCTGCATGCGCATACAGGCTGTGCGGGATTTCTGGCGGGATGTGATAGCGGGCCGGGCTTCTATCGGCGACCTGCAGCCACCACTGGTGCCTGCCGAGCAACTGATGCCCGACATGCATGTCCACGACCGCAAAGCAGACACCCATGCGACCTCACACACCATCACACCCAGTAGCAGTGAGGAGGGGAATCACTCCTCTGCGGACTGTGGGCATGAAGCAGAGTTGGCAGATGCTGGCAACAGTAACAGCAGAAACGGCAGTGACGGCAGTAACAGTGTTAGCGCCACGGTGTCTACATCGCCTAGGAGGAGGAAGCAGAAGCATGAGCGGCTCACGTACAAGGTGATGACAGGATTTGATGTTGAGTGCAGGTTTGACTGCCAGCTGCAACTTCATCAGTCCTTCTTATACGACTTTAGTGGTAATGACTTCAACGTTTCTGGTATCAGTCCTAACAGTAGTGTGTTGATTGGTGTCTCAAATCAGTATGTATGTTTACATTGCGGATGCTTTCACGCCATCATGATCAGATTTCATCACTGTCTCGGGAGTCATGCAAGCTTTTGTACAAAGCATACATTTTACGCCAAAGAAGGGGTGCACAGCACAAAGCAAACAAGCAGGGGTCTTGGGCCCTCTGTAGCAAGCCATCAGCATCATGAACAAGTACGCGCAGTGTGTGCAACTAAAGGGGGACTGCTGCACTGGCCCAGTGTAGCCGATTGAAGCCAGTGCACGCACAGCAGGTTGGCAGCTGGGGCAGCGAGATCACTATGTGGTTTGCATGATTGTCCTTGCCTCAGGTGGCCCTTGCCTACTACGGCCCGAGCTTTGATGGGTGGGCGCGTCAGTCGGGCAATGCCTGTGCGGGCCTCACGGTGGAGGCGGCCCTCTGCACCGCACTTCAGTCGCTGATGGGCCCGGGGGCCAAGGCGGGAGTGGCGGGCGCGGGTCGGACGGACAAGGGGGTCAGCGCTGCGGGGCAGGTGGGGGGAGGAAGGGAGTCCCAGGCACATCGCCGGTCATTCTATCTGGCCTGCCACTTTTGTACAGTCGCAGGAAAGGAAAGGAAAATGAAGGAAGGTTGCGGGAGAAAAACCAGGCCCAGCGGCGGGCAATCTTCAGCATGCCCCCAGGCCACACAAAGTATTGTACCGACCCCAGGTTGACACTTGCTCCACACAACGGGCACTTACAACACCGGTTACAGTGGTACTCACAGGAATTGTCCCAGAACTGGCAAACTTGCTTTTTTCTGCCTTTGTACAATCATAGTGTATGCCACGTGGTGCCACTTAACAAACAGGGCTCGTAGACTGATAGCCAAGTTCAGTGCAGATCACGTGCGTTTACCAGGTATGGGGTCAAATACAGTGTGCAGCCAGTCAAAGGCACCAAGGCACCAAGGCACCTGAGCAGTGCACTCGTCACCACGCAGCGTGGTCAAACAGTTTTTATTTCTTGCATACAGACCAGGACCATCTTAATTCAAGGCGTACGCACAGGCTTGGCACACCTGCCCCCCACATCACGACAGCCCATCAATCCAGCCTCTCTTCTTCTGCCTGTTTAGTTCACTCAAGCTTCTTTGCCACCCAGTGCTCATCCCTTGATGTCGCTTCAGGTCTTCTCGTTCTATTCGTGGCTTCCTCAGCTCCCGCAGCACGCCATTGCCCAGGCCATCCACTCGGGTGGGGGGGCACCTCCAGGCACCATGCGCCTCCTAGCCTCCGCCGTCAAGCCTAGGAACTTCCACGCGCAGTTCTCTGCCACATGGCGCCGGTACGTCTACCTCCTGCCTCTCAGGTCCACTATCAGCTGTGGGCATGGCAGCACAGGGTCAGTGGTCGTCAAGGCATCACCTGGGCAAAGTATGACAACGCGGTTGGAGGGCAGTAATGCATCATCAGGGCAGGTGAGGTACGGCCTCATGGACTGCCCTAGGGTCATTGCATGTAGCATTAATGACTCTTCAAAGTCCACCCCTGTTGTTGTACATTATCGACGAAGCCAGCGGCAGAAAACCAAACTTACTCGCACCAGCACCTGTTGTGTCTGCAATCTGAGTAGGAGGGCAGCGATGGTGGCAAAGCCTTTCTTACTCTTGACCAGTGTTTCATTCCCAGCAAACGCTTGATGATTGAATCATCATCAATTCTGAGTCTCTTTTGTTGCAAATTTCGTGGCAGGGATTTCTCATGTTTCATCCGTTGCTCACAGGTGTTCCTGCGCACGATAGAAAACAATGAACGATGCTAGAAAAACAACACTGTTCTCAACCTGCAGAGGGAAGGCACAAGTGAAGCTCACACGAGGGACTGTACAGAGCAGAGAAAGGACGCTCATGCTGCACTCAATCAAGATCTGATGGACGTTCGGTTGGGGAGCAACGCTCAAGAAGTGTCCGAGCCAGAGCGGCAGGCATGGCTGCAGACGTTTCTTGAGCAGGGCAAAGTCTCACAGTCAGATCTGGATCAAATGAACCATGTGCGTCAGTTACAGCAGTTGGAAGACGTTGACCCGGCGCTTGTGCATGAGCTGCTGCAGCCGCTTGTGGGCGCCCTTTTGGACTTCAATGCCTATGCCCGTGACACACCCAAAGGTCAGGACGGTCATCTACTATCAATGTGGCCTTTGGAATACACGTAATTCTGACGTGCATGCATCACTTAGCTTTCAGGGTTATCAGAGTATCTGCTGGCCTTCGGCTCGGCGCCTTGGTCTACAACTGGTATGAAAGGTATGAAGCATGTTGTTGATGACATGAATAATGATATGAAAGGAGGCCTGTCATCTTGTGATGCTGCCCTTCGACACTGCGCGTGCCTGGTGTTCTGCCCTTCCGCACATGGACACAACTGGGCTCTGTTCTGCTGCCCTTGGCACGGAACAACCCGATGCACCACAGAACAAGCTATGCTGCATGCCCTGGTGCCTGCCGTCCTGCTTCAGTTCGAATACCACCATTGCCCATGTCTGCATGCGTGTGCAGGCAAGGACACCATCTGCTGTCTGCAGCTGGCACGTGCCACACGGGTCTCACTTCCAGCGCCTGCTCCATGCAATGACATCGCTTCGCATGGGACGGCAAGCGACTTGGATACTCGATCTGAGCAGCCAGCTGTACAAGCCCTGTGCATTGAGCTGGTGGCAGACCGTTTCCTGCGCAAGTGGGTGGCGGGGCGCATGCTGCTGGCATGGGTTGCTGAGCGGCGGGCTGGCATCTGCGTGCGACTAGTGACCATGCACTGGCCAGCCGCCATAGGGTTGAGCAATGGAAACTGAACAGTTGAACAGCACAGCTGGGCACACAGTTGAACAGTTGAACACAGTTGAACAGTTGGGCACAGTTGAACAGTTGGGCACACAGTTGAACAGTTGAACACAGTTGAACACAGTTGAACAGTTGAACACAGTTGAACACAGTTGAACAGTTGAACACAGTTGAACAGTTGGGAACCACACAGTTGGGCATGATAGCTAGTGTAACGTCATGAAACTTTTTATCATGAAACATTGGTTGGACATACCCAGCTCAGCTCTGACGCCTCTTACACACAGTGCCACGGTGTGAGTGTGTGTTCCTGCTTTGTGCAGGATGGTTCGTGTCCTTGTGAGCACGGTAGTCATGGAGGCGCTTGCCATACAGGCCTCAGCACACGCACAAGGGCAAGGGAATACCAGTCCCTGTGCTGCTCAGCCTGAGCTCGACAGACAGGCGCGGCAGGAGGCAGCCTCATGCAACACTCCACCCAGTACCTTAACTGACCAACTGAATACACCGATGGATTTGCCCATGGGAACCATGCAGCCTCCAAGTGGCAGACAGCACGCGTTGAGCCAGTCTGGTACAGGCTTGAGCCTCAATCCGTTACCAGCCATGGCAGGCACCACAGTAGATCACCTTGGCCAGTACCTGAGCACTGCACTTCTGCCCGCAGCGAGCCCGCATGACATGGATTGCATGCAAGCCATGCTGACTCACTGCCGGCCGGGGGCGGACAGGCGCGACACCTGCGCACCTGCACCGGCTGAAGGGCTGTGTTTTGCAGGCGTGGGTTATAATGATTACGGGTGGCAATAGTGTGAGGTCAGGGTGTGTCTCTGGCTTGACGTCTTCTGGTGCTTGCCACCTACTGAGTGTATGAACACCCGCAAAGCACTTTGCACGGTTGCTGTAGTTGTCAAAGCAGGACTCGGAATGAGCTACTATATGGTAAACCATAAGCCTAAACCCTGACCCTCATAGCATGTTACAAAGGGTTGAATTTCAGCTCTTTCCGCAAGGATGGCACCACTTCAGCTGTTGTGCTTCGTTTCCGTGAGGTGTGTCGTGAATGCAGTTGCTTGGTTCACAAAAGCATGCGTGCCCGATGTGGTGATTGTGGCGTGTGATCTTGGAGTCGTGAAGACGTGAAACAGCAGGAGCCTCCTTGGGCTGTGCATTTTCAGCCTTGCTATGCACTCTGACACTTGGTTGTCACACTGCTAGGTCAACCTCATGCTCTCAAGCAGGTAATCACTGCTAACACATCATGGTGTCGCTACCAGTGATTCAGTCAACTGAGGCTTGTGTGTCTGGCACAGACAGACGACTAGTCCACAGCGAGTGGTGAAACGACTGGCGCAAGGCGTGACAAGTGATAACGCCTATACGTGCACGGGCCACATACGCATGCATGCATGTATGCCCATGCAGCAACGCCAGGCCTGACCCATGTCGTCAACTCAATAGCTGTTTGGAAGTCAACGTACACAAGTCACAGCACGGTCACAGCACGAGAACTGAGAGAATAGCTCACACCTGTCACAGCAGGCTTTTCCCAGCCCACTTGAGTTTGTACTGCCTAGCGCCCGCCATGCACAAGAAGATCTGATAGCAAAAACGCACAACTTCAGGCAACCGATGTGTTTCAAGTGCTTCACGTCCTCATGATTTCGCAGGCCATTGCCAAACAGAGTGCAGATGTGGCTGTACACAAAGTAGAAGCAATGGTGGAATTTGCTGAGAGCCTGCATAGCATGGCCTGATGCAAACATTCACAACCGGAGGACGCTGAAACTTCTGAGGACTACAAATCCTGGGCCACGCCAACGCTACCTGAGTAGAGTACCACATAACTGCAATACAAACACCAACAAGTGATGCAATTGGGTGTTATCTTTTTGCTGCAGCCCTGCACATAGTTTCACCCAAAGTAGCAATCCCCCAACCTGCTGACCAACTGGTCCGAATTGATTCTACAACTGATGACGCAACCAGCAGGCTCAAAGCATCCTGGCTCATCACAAACTCTGCTGAGCCCTCCTGCTCTTCCCGCAAAAATAGTCTGGGCCAACGCTTTGCAAAGTCTTGCTGCTGTGTGCCCTGCCAACACAACATCACACATACGCCCGCCACTTCATGAACTTATCGGCCTGCTGCTTCACACGGATCGTCGCAACATCTGCTTGTTGCACCCATCAAAATCTTTCTCCAGCCCTCCTGCCGCTTCCACAAAACCAATGAAGACCAACACTTTGCAAAAACTTTGTTGCTGTGTGCCTGCCAACTCCACACTACATGTGCCTGCCAATGCACTCGTAGAATCAGCATAACGTTATCATGCTGTTGCTGTGGCCCTCTCATCGGCCTGCGACTGGCGTGGGGGAGCCTTGAAGACAATGGCCGGCACAAGCTCCGTGTTCTGCGGCCTGTAGGGCTCGCGGCCCACGGCCAGCAGCAGCGAGCGCGTGAAGCCCGAGTGAGTGAAGATCACGACCACCTGAGGCAAGGCAGGACAAACACTCGGCCAACGGAAGGTTGAATCTACTTCAAACATGACACGGCACGTATATCCAACCTTCCCTCCACCTGCTCAGGTCTTTCTTTAAACGAATACATGCAGCCTGCTGCATCTGTCAAACAAATGTGAGGCGGGCCAGATGGGAGCAATACAGCCATTGTGCAGGGCAGCGGCAGGCGGCCAGCAGAAACATGGCGTCAAAAGCTGGACATGTCAGACCTGATGGCTGAAGACATCGGCACTTCAAAGTATGGCTCCAGTGATGACGCCTGCTGGAAACCCCGCAGCCCCACTGAATTGCATCCTTCCCACGATCGCACCTTCTCAGGCGCAAAGGTCCACAGGTCGTACAGGAAGCTGGTGGCGCGCTTGACCTGCTGCTTCTGGGTCTCGCGCTCCTTGGTCCACAGCATGTCCTGGTCACTGCACACACAGTAACCAAACAATAACTCACCACGCAGCGTGTGTGTGTGTGTGTAGTTCACACTTTTGCAATGTGCGATGCCAAACCAGAGGTCCAGAACTGCCATTGTCAAACTTGACATCCAGTTTGGGACTTCTTAGGTGCCAGAATGAAATCTGGAACACAGGTGTGAACCCCTGCAGCTCAATGCACAAGCATGGCTCGCACCTCGATGCAGAGTGCTCAGTCTGAACCTTGCCCTTGCAAGCACCGAAGCAAGGTGCCATGGATCGACAGCACTGACCTGAGCAGCCCAAAGCCGGAAGAGTTGTCATTGCCCACGATTGGAAACTCAAACTGCAACAGTGCGCAGGGGCACAAGCATCACGAGGGGAGGAGAGTGTGGGGACCCCGCTGCCAACGGACTAGTGTTGTGGGTGCAAGATGTGCGGGCAGAGCACCTCATGGGACTGCTCAAGATTCAATTACATGATCAGAAGGCTTGGCAATAGGGCCAGGCAGAGGTCACAGGGCCTGCTGATATGCCAACACACGGCAAGCCAGGACGCTGCTGCCATGATACTTGAGGATGCTCAAGGCAATGCAGACAGGGTATGACTTGGAACAGGCTGAACAGTTTGGCTGCTTGGCGGATACCCGAGAAGATAGACCAGAGGTAAGTTAGAACAAGGAGTGGCATGCATTTTGATTATGGATCCAATGTGCAAAAACCGAGTAGCATCATCTGCAGCGCTCCCCTCTTTCTCCTCTAAGTACCTGTTCCTTCTCACCTGTGGGTACTTGGTCCTCAGTCCCTGGTCGAACGCGCATGGGCCCTTGCTGAGTGGCCGGGCCGGGTCCGGGTCACTGACTGACCTGCGGGGGACGGGCGGCCGCACAGCAGCATCAACCAACAATTCAGTGCAGATGGTCAAAGAAGGCCAGCACAGCAGGGTCTGCCCATGCATCTCTCAGCCAACCAACATGCAAACAGACTGCCTGCAGCGCTCCGTGTTTGCCTAAGGAGCAGTGCACTCTTATGTATGAAACTATGTATGCCATGTGCACCATGTGCGCCATGTACACCATGTGCACCATGTATGCCATGTGCACCATGTGCACCATGTGCGTCACATGTGTCCATGTATGCCATGCATATACCGCATGTAGGCAAGCACCCTGCCGCCAAGTCCTCGGGCAAAATCGTTATCATTCCTGGCTTTGGCCTCCGTCGCCATTATACAAGCGTCCGGCCGCCCGCCATAGCCAGATTCGCAGGCAGCAAATCCCTGCCCTGATCACGTGTCGCCCCTGCAGCGCACGCCCTGTTGCCCTGCCCCACCTGCGTGCGTCGCACGTGTCCTCCCCTAGGGTCTCACGCACATTCTCCTCCACACTCACAGCCTGGACAACGTAGCGATATAGCGTGCAACAGTTTGGCAAAACCCTGGATCCCAGACTCTGTGAGCGCAGTGTGAGTATCCCCTTCTCCTTGTTGGGCTTCTCACTCGCTCATCTCACATGCACAAAGGTGAGGTTGCGGCAGGTGACTGACATGCAACTCAGACTCGACCCAAACCTACAATCTCTGGTCCACGCTGCTCATTACAAACACTGTGCGGCCTTCAGCACCAAGCTGATCAATCTTGATCCTGTCCGCCCCGAAGCAAACCAGTCAGCGTAATACGAAGCAAGACAACAGCCATGCCCAATCCTTTTTGCACCCTAGCACCAGTACAACTTGCACTTGGCAAGGGCTGATGCCAAGTGCATGTGATCATCGCTCGAAACCCTTCGCACTGACCTCGAATTTGAGGTTGGTCGACACCAACTGGGTTGTCTGCAGGCAGCGAGTTAGTGGTGACACGATGGCCCTTACAGGCAGGCCGCCCGTCATGCGTCCGAACCAGCCGCCCCCGTCCAGGATGGTGTTCAGGTAGCGGCCCTGCTCCTGGCCAAGGTCAGTCAGAGCTGCGGACAGGCGTGAACACACCATCACATGGGGTGTAACCAGGGAGAAACTGTCAGAAACCGGTGTTGCAGGCACGTATGTAACACTGGACCGGAAAGACAAGCGAGTGAGTGTGTGCATGATTATGATGCCCGGATGCTTATCCACATGGGTGGCACCAACCGATTGGTGGCACGCCATGGCAGTCTTGATGAGATTGCCCCACGAATACCAGAATGAGCCTGGGTGTTCTGGGAACTAGACATCAAGGGCTACAACCTGGGTGAAGCATTTTGGTCCACGTGGGGCATCATGTCGCCATCGTCGCTCAAAGACCGGCTATGTCGCACGCTCCGCGACCCCCAACTTGCCAATCCGGCCATCGATTGAGGTGCTCGGCAGCTCGTTAGATAGCTTACAATGTGTACAATGCCATAGAGTCGGCTGATGAGGCAGTGCGCAATTCTACACGCCTATTCTCGGCTGCGTGTGAGATCCATGGTCTGCCGAAGGTCAAGTCGAACGGCAACACCGACCTAGTGCGCTGCCCTGATGCTTTGGGGGACTTCTACCATCTTTCGCGCACCCATCGGCTCATTTTCCGGGTGGTCTTAGCTCAGTGGTGGGGCTGGTGGTGGGCGGCAACAACGGCGTAACGCACGAGCGGTATTCAGCATAACCTTGACTGCAGCAATAATCAGAACAGGAGCGTTCCAACGACCACTGGAACGTCTAAAACGGCTCAGTGGTTGCTGTGGTGACTGCGTGTCTGGATTTGGGGTCCGGTCAGTCAGTATGTGCTCCAGGCCAGGAAAACTGGCACAGCGCAGAGCCAAGCATGCAGCTACACCCCCTGAGCAGCATGTGAAAGCACTGGCACAACGCAGAGCCAAGCATGCAGCTACAACCCCTGAGCAGCATGTGGAAGCACTGGCACAACGCAGAGCCAAGCATGCAGCATGCAGCATGCACGGGGCGGGCTTCACACAGTAATTTCTCAAACCACCATTACTAGTCCATCAAGCGGCATCCCCCTTTACCCATGTACCGTTCGTGCTCCTTGCCAGTTGCCGTGGCGTTACTCCCATGGAAAGCATACCCAATGCACCAAACACAGGCAGCTAAACACAGGACCTGCTTGGCCAGGGCGGGATGCCTGTCACGTTCCTTCGTCCCTGTCCCATAGACTTGTTCTCGTTACCCAGCCCTGCGCCAAAGAGGCACACCATTTTTCCTGTGGCCTTCCTGCTCTCGGCTAACCCGCACCTGCATCAAATACGTTGTAGGTTGTGCCGTTCTTGTCGTCGTATGTGCACTTGGTCTCCACCCCAAACCACTCGTCAGGACCCAGGGTGTCCTGCGGTCAGTGACATCCAGGCCAGTGGGTGACCAACCCAGTGTGAGTGGCGACGAGACTATCGCCAAACTAAGAGACACAATGAAAGACAGTGGTGCAGACTTGCAAGGAGGCGGATGACAACAAGAGACACAGGCGTGCAAACAGTGCTTTCCGTGCATCCTGGCACCACAAGGAAGGACAGCAGGGCATGTTGCAGCATGAGCCATGACCATGCTTGGCTTTCAGTGCGAGCAGGCAGGCAAATGCGCAGGCAGCAGCCTGGTGCCTAGCACGAGTGGTCTTGTTATCACATGCATCTAAAGCATGGCCATGTAGGTTGGCAATCCACACACACACATGCTTGATTAGATTGGTAGCGAACCATGTACTGTTGTAAACTCAGTGATTGTATACTGTTTTGTGTAGTTGGCACTGACCTGCAGCCAGTTTGACAGGGCCTGGCCGTGGCGGACCATCAGCAACAGCTTGGCATCTGCAGCGCATGGGAACATGGCGTTACAGGCATGTTGACCGGAACATGAGTTGTGTAGCAAATGAGTGTGTGCCTGTGAGTCCATTGTCAGTATGTGACACGCCGAGATGCTCAGATCTTGAAGTAAGTGTGCGTGAGCAAAGACGTGAGTTAGACGACCACATGCATGTGCAGGATCTGTAGATCGGCTACTCACACTCTATCCTGATCACACTGAAACCAGTGTGCTATTGAGCAGACATGCGTGATGTACTTGACGCTGTGGTTGTTAGCTGTGACACAGCAGACATGGAAAGCACGCAGCTGCTGCTTCCATTCAGCACAACATCTGAGATCTGCAGCTGTCAGGCAGCACAACTCTCACACATCCCTCAGTCAGTTCACCTGGCGTGTTCTGCACAACCGACAACACTGTCTCCCAGGACTGGAGTGCTCCGAACTGAAAGTGCTGCCCTGGGCCTGGCAGCTGCTTGGATGCACGCTCCTGTGGGCCAAGGCTCACACACCACTGTTACAACCAGCAACACCAGCAACACCCAACCTACAGCAAGCATGATGCTCTCTAATGCAAGATAACAGCTACACGACGACGGAACCATGCCGCATCACTGTCTGCTTATGCCTGACACCCTGGACTCATTGTGCCAGGGGCAAGCAAGCCATCCTCGATCGCCCCACCTGAATGAAAAAATTGACAGGAGAAGTGAAGACGTGTTTGGGCTTTTTCTTGTTTGAGGAGTCCATCCTCTTAGGCAGGTCACTGACGGAGGCAGCTGCCGATGATGCGATGCTCGTCAAAGCAGACACCAACAGAAGCATCATGATAGTCCGAAAGGCCGCCATGCCGCCAGCGCGTGTCTGTATCCGACAATCCGTGCCTGATGATGATGTGGACGATGATGATGATGTCGGAAATCAGACCGATGTGCGATTTGCACGCACAGGCTTGGCAAGTCCGAATCTAGAGTTTACATCTGAGGCTTTGCAGGAATATGCACGGGGTTAAGCATTTGGAGGATCGGCCTTCGGAAGGCTGCGTGGTGTAACGCACAGAATGACACGTGAGAATTTAGCCCATCTACCAGCCAAAAAAGATGTTTGGCTTGGGGCCCTACTTGTGTTGAATCAATCTGCCAATGGCATTTTGTTGATTTATAGCATTTTGTTGGGCAAGCTGCCTCCCTGACTAGCCCTGGACCCTGTACTCTGGCATGAACCCTGTTGCCACGGTTTCCCTGCTGCCACACTGACTTCAGTGTTGCCCCTGGAAACTGTCCCAGAACTGGCAAATGTCCTTTTTTCCCAGCAACATGCACACACATAGTAACACACATAGTAACACACATAGTAACACACATAGTAACACACATAGTAACACTGCATCAGCTGGGGAGCGGCCTTGCGCCTTCACTACCACTGCTACTGCAATCTGTTCCATGGAGGGCACCAAGCACACAACGCCGTGTGCACACCTGCCGGAATGAATCAAAATGCGGGCCGGTCCCCCTACAAGTCGCTCACGCGGAGGGAATGTATGAATGTCTGCACATCTCACGCATCCTCTTCCTCCAGCAGTTATGCAAATCTCAAACAGGCCCAAACCATCACGTCGTGCAGCACACCAGGCACACACACACGCCAGGCCAAACAAAAACCATCTCAAATGCACGACAAGGCCATAGCGAATTTGAAATGCGCAGCCGTTTCAGTCCAGGCAGTCCCCTCCATGAGCCTGTTCAAAAGCGCAGATGGTATCATCATGTATTATTGTCCTGCTCCCGACAATACATTGTGTCGCACTGTGGTGCAAAAAGCGACCGGCTTGCAGCCGCACATGCTCCACGTGCGGAAGAAGTACATCGTCTCTGCGGATGGATCTGCGTTAATGCCTCTCACAAGACCTGATAGTCTGCCATTGGTGTGCCGCAGCCACTGGTGGTGACGTGAGCAGCCGTGTACTGCAGCGTGCCTGTCCACCACACCATGATGCTGCACAACGGCCTGAAGCCTGTGGCGATGGGCCACACCCGCCCCGTAGCGGCGCGTGTGCGTCCATTCACAGCCTCCAAGCACTCAGCGCGGCCAACAGTGCATGTGCGGGCAGCAGAGGCCGTGGCAGAAGACCTCCCAGTGATTGAACCCTTGATTGAGGAGGAGGAGGAGCACCAGACAGAGCGTGTGTTCTTGGATGACGATGCAAAGCTAGCAGTACGTGTTGCTGAGGAGCTGATGTCATCTTACACGCTGGAGGCAGTTCTTGAGGGCAGCATGGACGCCGCAGCGTCCGGCAAGGGCATCAGCCTGATGGAGACCAGCCTCGAGTCAGCACGTGGCGTCATGCCTGCAGATATGGACGTTGCCGCCTCCATTCTGGCCGCATCTGCAGACGCTGCCGAATTGTCAGATGTGGCAGACTACCAGGGGCCAGCAGGGTTCCGCAAATACGATGAGGAGGAAGACCAGGCCCTCCCAGAAGACGGCAACGATTCTGTGCAGCGGTTGAAGCTGACCCGCCAGGAGCTGGCCAACCTGGTGCCCCAGGACTGGGCCTCCGTCAATGTCGAGTGGTTTTCCAACAAGCGGGAGGAGAACATTGCGTTGCCAGACTACAAGCTCACCTTCTTGTGGCAAACTGCCAACATTGCCGTAGCAGTCGACCAGGTGTACTCTCGCGGGCAGGTCAGCCCGTTGACAGAGTACTTTGTGTGGCCACGCAAGGACGCATGGGAGGAGCTCAAGGCTGCGCTAGAGAACCGCCCTGCCTTGTCTGAGAGGTCAGTCATGGCACAGAGTAGCATGCCTAGGGCAGGAACGCCGGGTAGCAAATGGCAGCATGCATTTGGTATGGTGCGGTTTTGGGCTGTGGTCACCAGTGTTGATGTGCATGCATGTTTGTCATGCATGCATGCTCTACTTCCGCACATGCACTCTAGCCTGCTGTAAGACTGCTGTTGCCAGCATGTTGTCCACTACAGGATATCAACCTCTCAGCATGTAATCGCTAATGCGCAGTTTCAATTCAGTCAATGCTCTCATGCGCACTTGCGGCGTTGAGTGCGTACTCATATGCACGTGCCTGCATTGTGACAACCTGATAATGCCCACATGGGACTGCGCAATAAGACGTGTTTTGTGAAAAGGGCTAGATTCCGTGTTGGCGTTGCTCCATTCACCTGCAACTTGCTGCATCTACCTGCAACCGATGTTTTGAAAATTGAAATGTGTGCACTTGGTGCAGGGACAAGGTCATCCTGCTCAACAGGCTCACGGAGGTCATCAACTTCTGGCAGCAGGAGGGGGGCAAGCCCACCATTGAGCAGGCACGCGCCAGCTTCCCAGACTGTGCCTTTGCCTAGGCTAAAGTAGCTACCAGGGGACAGGCATGCTTGTTGCTGCAGCAATTTTCTAGCAGGCTGAAGGGCAGGCAAATGCCAGGAGTGCCTAGGAGCATGTTAGCTAAGGCGCAAAACATGGGTGCTGTGATCGTTGTCGGGACATGGCAAATTGGCGGCCACATGGCATGTTCACGTGGATTAGCAGGTTTACAGAACTATTGATGGAGACCTATTGCCAGTGCGGCTTGGTTGCATCAATTCCTTTTCCATGCCTGTTTGCGCAATGATGTTTCAGCCGCACCACGCGAAATGCAGACATGCCATGCTTGCAAGCATACGTGGCTGGCAGTGCAAGCACATTGAACATGCTCATGTGCACACTGATGTGCATGCATTTGCTGGTTGCTGATGGGACAATCATATCAGGCCTCACTAAATTCAATGCCTGTGGCCAACAGCTTGCGCATTTTTTGGAATGAATCTGGTAGCAGGTTGGATGTAACTGTGCTTAGTAATCCTTGGACTTTGACTCGGCTACGAGCCAGCGTTGCCAATAAGCTGGCACCTGCTGCCCAACAGCCAGTGCTTGAGTGGCAGCATGTGCAGTTGATTATGATGCTCCCTGCCCGCTTGTGCATGCGTTACCATCTCTGTTGCTCCAGCTGTCCAGACGGCCAGTATCAGAGTGCGGTCAGCAAATTCAAGGATTGTGTTATGCAGCCATCAACCCAGCCTATGCATGCAAGTCCTAGTGCAGAATTTGAAGCCTGGCTGGTGGACGGGTGCAGGTGAGCTGCTCCTGCCAGTCAAGAAAACCTGCTTGAACTGTCACGGGCTGCAATAGTCGCTTTGGCCAAGAAAGACCGAAGGCAACATAACGCATTGGACCATGAGGGCTGGCTTGTAAGGTGTGATGTCACACAGAACATCTTTATCTACGGCTTGTCGTGTGCAGTCGGCAAATATCACGCCAGGCCAGTTTCCATTCTTCAGCGCTGCATACAACACACGTCGCTGCCAAGTTCCTGCAAACCTCGTGCATCGCAATTCAAATTTTTGGAACCTAGGGTTTCGTACACAGGTACATGGCCAGCCCCGCTTCCTCAACGCTCTTGCTCGCTCTGATGTAAACGGCAATGGTAAACGAAGGCGAACCACCAAAGGAACCAAGGGTTCGGCGCTACCGGCCCTTGGACGTGAGGAGCTGGAGGGAGGGATGGCTCACGATACTGGGCTGGATTCTTGTCCCCGCTTTTGCCATCATCTCAACGGTCTTGTTCTACATGTACGAGGTGCGTGGGCAGGGGAGGCCTCAACACACAGCCGGCTGGGGAGTCAGGCAGGTGCACACCAGCAGCACAGCTGCTATTGCAGCCTGGACAGCGTTCACATGCTGGTGCAGAGACGGGCTCACAAAATCATAGCTGGTTGCACAGCAGCGTTGCACCAATGCGAAAAGCATGCACTCAAGCACTGTCCCAGCATTGTGCAATCGTTCTAGCCCACTGTGCTGTCACAGGGGTAGAGAACCATCAGCAGCACATCTCACGCGAGGGAAGGGGATTCCCATTAATATGAACGCATGGCCTGTTAGGTGTGAGTTGAAAACAAACTCGTTCCTAGCAAGCGGGCACAACAGCTGATGACCACCATTGGTGGAGTCGCTGGTCTGTGGTCACGCTCCAACATGCTCCAACATGCTTTTTAACTAAGGATGAAAGATATGCATCAGTTCAGGAGTATCCACAAGCAAATCTGTACGTCCACAAGCATCACTCCGGCGCAGGGAAAGCATTCTGGCAGCACTCGGCCCATTGCACTCAGGAAGCCCATCTCAGACACCACGTGCCTTGCCAAGCAACCCTAGCATCCTTGTTCAGCAGACCACTTGGGCAAAGGCTGCGCAGCAACGCATCACTGCTACCGCCTCTGGCTTGCTACACTTGTGTGTTGTAATCGCCTGCTCAATCCTGTGCACAAGGTCATGAATCCTGACTCATGCAGATGAAGTACATCAACATCTCGGATCGTGATGTACGAGATCTTTACATGGACCAACGGCTCATGAACGCAGCCAACAAGTAGGTGCTGCTGATATGCACAAATGCTCTGGGGTGAGCCATTCTAGCGGCAATGCCGGGCCTCAGACATGCAAGCATGCACGCTTTCTGGCTGCGTTTGCTATATCTGTGCTACTTGCCAAACAAGAAGGTGCACCTGTGCGCGCAAAAGGCCGTGGATAGTGTCATGTCAGGCACTCCAGCGGACAAGACTGGCCTCGTGCACGCATGCATGGTCTGCAACTATCACTTCATGGTTGAGTTGCTGTGCTTTGCTCCTCGCTGCAGTTACAATCACAAGTTCTTTATCAATGGCCTCACGTGCTGCAACCCTGACCCTGTGGTGTTTGGTGAACCGTCCTGGGTGAGTGATGCACACGGGCGGATTGGGGGGGCCGACACATTGTGAGGGAACAGCCGGGAATACGACTAGAAGAGGGTGCAACTAGGACAGGGTGTGCCTGGGAGGGCGCGTGACTAGGACGGGGTGTGCCTAGAACATGGTGTCAGCGGGACAGCATGTGATTGGGAGGGGGGCATTGCGCTGGAAGCAACAATGCCACGGTCGCCGGCACTAACCGCTGTTTGCTAGGATCAAAGAGATTCTAGGTGTAGCCTGTTGCCCTCTCTCTCCCGTCCTCTCTCTCTCTCTCTCTCTCCCCAACACACACATACACACACTCTCTCTCACACACACACACACACACCCCGCTTGGTTCTTACACAGGGTTGCAACCACGATTTTGGAGGTGACTGGAATACCTCCCAACCGTAAGTCTGTTAAACGACGGCCACTCACTCACCCAGCAAGCACATTGCAGCCTGCCTTGCCTGTTGGCACCCATGCAAAGGCGGACAGCATCGCTCATCGCCACCAGCAGCTGAGCAGTCCACTCATCTCACCACTGGCTCGCAGCCTGGCGTTGTTTGGCTGTGATGGTGGTTGACTCACATTTGTTTGTAGCGTGGTTGTCATTTTCATATACTTGTGAGCTCAGGAATGGTGGCAGTTTCCCTGCAGGTACTGCCCCCCTCTCATTCAGATAGAGTGCCCCGGCAGCATCATAAGCACTGCATGCAATCAGGTGCGCACTGGGCTGCATGGCTTTGGTGCTGGCAAGGGCATATTCCAGTCGTCTTGATTTTTTCAACGTATTATCTTTTAGAAACACGACACAAACACGAGAACCGTGTTGATTTAATCTCAACCACGAGTCTTTATACGGGGACGTTTTACAATTATCATCCAACGTGAAAGGCCGTGAAAACGAGCTTGGATTGCTTCAGTATTCAACCGGCTGGTATGGTATCGGTATCATTTTACACATCAGCCATGGTAGCATGATTGATAGCAGCACACTGTCGCCTTGACGTGCTTGAAAGGGCCTGCCATCAAAGGATCACTGGGTCGTACGGAGTCCGGCAATTGCTATTGAATATTGAAGCACGAGATTTTACACGAGGGCTGAAATGAATCAATTACCTCGTGTGGATTCCGAGGAACTACGGTTACCACCAACGGAATTTGGCATTCATTTGAATGCTTGAAAGCATTAACCCATGCACCCCTGTGCTGCAGAGCAGCAACCAAGCACTGCCCATCCAGCCCCATGTGGTTCACGTCTTGCCATGCCTTGCTACACCAAGGTTGACACACACACATGTTCACCAGGAAAAAAATATTCATGCACGAGGAGGCGTCAGGGCTGCAAGGCCAGCAAGGGAAATCCTACTCGGACCGCAAAAAGACACATGGCTCTGTGTTGCTGCTTGCTTTGCTGCAGACCCGTAATGTTTTGTACCCTCTGCTTGGTATGGACCCTATGACCGGAGCATACACGGACTGTGCCAGGGCAGGCCTGCTGCTGGTGGGGGCAACGGCCGTGTCACTGGGTGGGTGGGGGCAGGTGTGAGAAGGCAGGTGTGAGAAGGCAGGTGTGAGAGGGCAGGTGTGAGAGGGCAGGCGTGAGAGGGCAGGTGTGAGAGGGCAGGCGCGAGAGGGCAGGCGCGAGAGGGCAGGCGCGAGAGGGCAGGCGCGAG
>QAXH01004681.1:1092-23413 GCA_004335635.1 Chloromonas sp. AAM2
CGGGGATGCATCGGGCGGGGCGCGGCCCGCCTCCGCCTCCCCGCACTTGGCTCCGGGAGCAGCCCGCGTCGCATCCCGGGCGGTGGCAGCGGCGCTAGGCAGCCTCGCGCCAAAGCCTCGCAGTAACACTGTCCCGCACACGGCACAAGCAAGCGATGCACAGGCACCGAATGGAAGAGGGTGAAACGCTTGAGAGGCTTGCATTACATTGCCTGGGTTACAAGCAGTCACGAAGCGGCAATGCCCCATGCCCCAACATTCCCTTAAGTGAGGAAGATACAGATACATGCGGATGGTGTGGATCTCTTGCTGCTTCACTTGCCGACAGCGTCTTTCATTGCCGCTGTGTCGATGTACATGATATGTTCCCGTAGTCAGCATGCAAGATTTCAAGGTGATTGACTCGGACTGCAGCGGACTCCCCGAGTTGTAACAGTCAACGTGTCAAGAAGTTTCTCATGAAACAGACCCGCAACCCCAGCTGGTGTGACTCACCGGCTTTCATGCGGGCGGGGCTGCAGACTACTCCTTTGCCGGTACAACTCTCAGCACTAAGCCAGCCACACTCCGTAGCTACATTGCACACAGCTACGAACTTTCCCAAACTCCTGGCTATGATCAAGCTCAGGACTGCCAATGGCGCTCCTTGCTCGCCTGCTATTTGGCGTTATTCTGGCGTTTTGCTGTACAAATTTTTCAACTGAACACTCGGCTACAGACAGATTGACATATTCAGATGCCAGCAAACCACAGATGTTTGTGAGACGCTTCCAGGGCGGTGCGCCTTGCAGGGCCTTGCAGGGCAGGTTGATCCATTGGTATGGCTTCCTGGTCTGACAGATCACTTCAGCTTTGCACACGGGCGTATGCGTGCATCAGACGCAGCATGAGCGAGGTATGGGATGGCGCACGACTGCCCAAGGGTGCTGGGGCACCTGTGGATGTTAAAAAGAGGCAGGCTTGATGTGTCGTCAGAGTGCCGTCAGAGGGCTTTTCACCTCTCTTCTTTTAATTCTCTTTGAATTCACTCCAATTATATGGCTAAAGGGATGTTCTGTGGGGTAATGGCCACACGGGCCTCACCACCCCTTGCTGACACGGCCAGATTCCCCTTTACTTGGAGAAAATATCGCAATTTGCGCAAATAAATGATATTGGCGTTGGACGTGCTTTCTGGTGTGCACTCCCTTTTTGTAACATCTGTCTGCTAATGGTGGAAGAATGCTAATGCGTGCTAATAATGAAAATGTTACACGTCACAGGCGATAGGGGATGGGGCTTGCAAAGGACTTCAAAAACAGCCACATATGTCCAACAGCACATATATACTGCATACATACATACTGTCAAGGGAATCACTGGCTAGATTATTAGTTCACGGCACTGTGTCTGTGACAGGACCTCGTTGATGAAGGCCATTCTGGTTTAGTCCAAGGGCTGGCAGGGCCACGTGGTCAGGCACGTGCAATGCATTGCGGGCATCAATGATGACCTTGTGATCAGTACACTCAGACTGATGTCGTGCTGACAGGCAAGCAGCATTTATGCCTGTAGTGCCTTCCAACCAGCGGCCAGCAAGGCCACACCACCGCCAAATATCAGCATATTTTGAGTCAGGTAGCCAGCAATCCTGCACATGGAAAAGCCAACGCCGCATGCTGTTACTGTGATTCACAGGCACAGGTTATTGATCAATACACAACACAGGCACGTGTCTGTCTGGCAACGTGAGTAGACAAAGTTGTTGTTTTCC
Source organism: Chloromonas sp. AAM2 (assembly GCA_004335635.1). Classification (NCBI taxonomy): domain Eukaryota; kingdom Viridiplantae; phylum Chlorophyta; class Chlorophyceae; order Chlamydomonadales; family Chlamydomonadaceae; genus Chloromonas; species Chloromonas sp. AAM2. The sequence continues at coordinate 2,846 of QAXH01004681.1, forward strand.
AGGGCAAACCAACCAGCTCAAAGCTACCGACACGCCTTTACACATTCCTACACATGCACAGCATGTATTAACTGTTTCTTTCCTGCGTCATGCGTGCACGTCATGTCGGATATCATGCGTGTGCATCGCACCTGAACATCGGGTGCCAGTACGTGGGTGATGCCAGCTGCGTGGAGTGGCTGAGGCGTGCCAGGGCAAAGGTGGCTCCATATGCCGCCAGTGCGGGGACAGGCAGCACCTGCGGAACAACACAAGGGCACAACACAAGGGCAGGGCATGCCGTGTTGCACGAGGCTCAAGCAGTAGGTCGGTACATGAGGATGATTTAGGGCTGCTCAGAACCTCATGGATGCTACGCTCGCCTGACTGGTCACAATCTGCGTTCCCTTCCAGGCCAGGGTGAGCTGGAGGTGCTTGGTGTGTGAGAAACCTTAGCAAGCCCATGCATATGTGCAAGTTTTTGCGTAAGAAGTGAGCGCAACTTGCCGTTGCTCAAAGATCAGAAGCAAGTAGGATATGTTCATCTTCAGAGGCATCTCAAGTGCCTGGGCATCAGCACCCGTCAGCTGGTAGTCGAGACCCACCCACCTCGTTGATTTCCAAGCTGGCAAGGATCAGTAAGAACAGTGGCGCGTACTCCATCATGTTTTGATGAGCCCGTTGATGATGCTCAAAGCGCTTGGCAGCATCCTCCTTAATAGTGTTCCCATCGGCTTTCATAGGACCATAGAAAGTCCTGGTGTTGAAGCGCTGGGTGCCCACTCTGCAGGTGACGAAGTGACAATTGAGGTGTGGTCACATATTGTGTGTGTTGCTTCCACCCAGCTTTACCGGTACACAACAGCGCCTGCAGTTGAATCGCATTGCAGGTTTGTGTCCATTGGGATGGGAACCAGCTAGTTGAACTCCAGCAATTGGACCTCGGACCGGCCAAACGCCTGCCTGAGACGACTTGCCTGAGAGAGAGTCCAGATGCCAGCACGGCGAAGAAGCCAGTCACAGCCCCGGTGACGGGCAGAACAGGTAGAGCGGCCATCGCGTTTCTGTCCGGAGGCAGGAGAGGTTCTTGTTGAGACTGGCTTGTTTTCTGTCGCAAGGGGATGTGCTGTGGCGCACCAATGTCGCCAGTTTACAGTTGTGCAGTTCGCACAGATGCATCAGCCTTGTGAAATCGCGCTTCTTGTAACGCTTACATCACCAACGTAATCTCACGTAATGACGTTGGCCGACGTTACGAGATGATCGCATCAGGCTCAATTCGCTGCAACGTGACAGGAAGGGTAGATCACATAACGCGCCATGTCCTCGGTGACGTTTGCATAATCCGCCAAGTGTCTGGAAACTTGCACGGTGCCGCGCATAGATCTTCCAAGGCTGCCTTCAAACCGCCTCCTACATCTGTGTTGTGAGGTTTTACTGAACTCAGCTCTGAAATGCTTCCTGTATGCTTGCATGAGCGAAGTGCACATCCGACTGAACATTTGAGTAGGGTGCATGCAGAACAGACAGGCAGACTCTTGCTGATTAACACAATTTTGCTCTGGGCAGTTTGTCTAGCCGAAACAGCAACAGGCAACAGCCCGAACTGGACGTGGGTGCTGTTTCACGCACCAACCCAAACACATAGACTTGAAAGCAACCTCCCACCTCTGTTTCACGACCTAGTTACACACGTGTGCAGCTGCAGCTCTGCCCTGCCTTGCCAGGCGTGCAGCACGTCCGTGTGTGGGCAACCAGCAGAACGTTACCAAATGCGCATAACAACTTGCAGCCATTGTAGATGAAGACAGCAGCTTTTCAAAGTGCATCAGCCGTCAAAGGGCAAGATTGTGGGGTCATGTGTCACGTCAAGTTTAAATGTCTCGTGAGTACATCCGTTGTTTGTCAAGTGATTCAGTGTCGGCATCAAAACAACAGACTTATTTCAAAGGCTTTGCCCTCACGGGTTGCTGTGGAAGCACACAATGCCAGCGGCTCGAGACCGGCTGCACTTGCACATCGGACCAAGCAACCTCCACCACGGCACAAAGCTTGCAGCGCAATGGTTGGCATGAGCTCACCGGCTTCGGGTGGGTAAAGGCGAGGTGCTGGTCTGGAAGCCCCTCCTGTCACCACTAGAGACCACTAGAGAGGGAGAACACTGACTGGGAACAACACTGTTTCTGCCAGAGCAGAACGAATGCAGCTGCATGCGTGGCATTGGATCATACTCAACGCCTGTCATACTAAGAAGCGTTCCGCTGTGCAGCCATACTTCACCAAGCTCCGGTCCATAACGCCAAACGTTTCTTTTCGGTTTCTTGTCCGTTTCAAACGGCCCATACTATTCGGCATACCCGACCTGCGCGTCAGCGGCACCACAGGACAAGTCAGATCCGCGCGTGGAATAACAAGCGTTGATCTAACTGTTGACAGTGCACGGTATGGCAGCCACAGGCACACTGAGCAGCTGGAGGCACACATCAGATGGAAACAGGCGGGCAGGAACTGGCCTGCATGCACAGACAGAAGAGCAAAAGCAGTTCATTGACGATCAGCAACCCAATGCCTTCATCGTCCCTCATCTGCTTGTAAGACGCAGGGTTGAGTTAAAGGCCGGTGCAGCTGTGTGTGTGCTCGTCTGCCACGGCGCCAGTTTGTTATGTGGCCACTGCTTGCGCTGTAAGTCGATCTTCCAGCACTCCAGGGCCGGATGGCCTGGATAGCCTGAAGCACTGGTACACGATGTGAACTCGACTGGCATGCCGCCAAAACGCTAACTTGAAGTCACACACAAACATGGCCGGTCCTGATCTTGGTGCAGCCCCACCTAGCGGCCCACAGTCACATCAGGACAGCCATGCAACGCACCTTGTCGCTATCGTCCGTCTGGTCTGTGCTGACGCCACCCTCGCCTTCCCCCTCTCCATCTTCCCCTTCATCACTATCCTCATCCTCGTCCTCGTCCTCATCCTCATCCTCATCATCCTCGTCCAGTGTTCTCCCCTCTGCTTCAGCACGTGCTGCTGCTGCGGCCTGGAGTCTGAACACGAGCATGACAGCCTCCCGCTTCAAGCGCTGAAGCACCTCCTGCTCGCCCAGTCGCACCTGCGGAAAGGCTACCACCAGGCAGGGTATCAGCAAGCTGCAGCCAGCGTACAAGCACATGGCGGCAAACATGCCATGAAATGCAAGCTTGTGCGCATGCAAGTAGATGCCTTCCCATTGCAGTTTGCCAGGCAAGCAAAACTCGAGCTGACATGTGCGCATTGCAACCTGCCTCCTGCTACGTCCAAGCGCCCTTTCACAGCCTGCATCTCCCACCTTCAATGCTAACATCTTCCTCTGCAACGCTTGAGTGCTCTGAGCTGGGTCGCTTCCCGACGCCGCAGTCGAGTCTTGCCCTGCCCCCGTTGACACCTTTCGCTTCTTCTTGTTCTTTTTACCGGCTGGCTGTGCGTCTGCATCCCCGCCTGCAGCAGTTGCCGAGCCGCTGGCCAACTGCTGCTGAACCTGCGCCAGCTGCTGAGCATCCTTCTTCATGTTGGATGGAAATCGTTTCATGCAGGCATCAACGACCTGCAATCCATGTTAAACAACAACATCATGTCAGTGGTGGCACCAGCAGCACATGCCATCATACTGAAGGCAAAATATCGTCCTTTTCTTTCGCCACACATACTTTAGCAGCCATACAGTGAAGCACAAGGAAGGGCATTGCAACATTTACAGTGACCAGCTGTCAGCCTGACCACACACTGCATGCCTGGATTGGCACAGCTGCCTGCCAAAGCGCTGTCCTGGTCCGACCACACACTACACCCTTCCCTGCATGCTACGTCGCAGCCTGCCCTGCACCTTGCCCCCTCAGACACCCTAGCTTGTCATGGCGCCAACGCCACATGAGCAAGCCTCAGGCACTGGCATTGGTCCCACACAGCCCTGATCCTGTACACTTTTTAGGGCCCAAGCTTGTTGCAAGCTTGTTGCAACAAGCTTGTTGCAACAGAGCGTGTTACAATCGAAATCGCACAAGCGCTTTGAAACGTTGTGCTGTTTCTTGAAATCTGACTGATGCCTATGACCCCTATGACTGACCCCCTCTTGAAGTATGGCCTGAAACCTTTGGCCTGTATCACCTGTATCAGCGTGAGGGACACTAGCTCCGCGAACTCTATGTCCTCCCCCAGCAGATCCTCGCCCAGCACCAGGGGACTGCGGCCGCTGGCCGACGCGCCCGCACCCACGCCCCCTGCCTCTGCAACAGATAGCGGCAGCACGTGAATTGCTGGAGGCCAAGCCAATAATATGAATGCCAGACATGCAAGGACGTTCAGGACGCCAAGTGCTGCTTGCTGGGCGAAACATAACCAACCAAACGAGTGCAGAGCGCAGTGTAAATAATTCAGTTTGTCTAACTGAACCTGCCTGCATGTAGTGAGTGTGAAGCGCCTGCCAAGCTGCTAACACTACCAGCCACTACTTTACAATCTCTTGCAGTGCCCTGCCCTGCCTAGACGTACGCGCTGTATCCTACGAAATCCTCGGTTTGGTTTGGTACGGAATCTCTTCACAAACTTCAGGATCCAACTAGATTTGAAAGCAGGCCAGGATTTCCGCACAGTATGGCATGTCATCCATCCTTCCACGCACCTGCCGTGCCTGCATCGGCCGCCATCCCACACATAGGCACAGCCCCACTGTCACTGACGCTTGCAGCGCCCCCAGCCGCCCCTGCCTTGCCCGCCTTAGCTGCCTCCCCGCTACTCCCAGCTGCAGTTGTTCCACCCGTTTCTCGGTACTCGGCCACCAGCTGATCGAACTCCTCACGCACCATCATCAGCACCTGCACCGCGTGCCGTCATCACGCACAATCCATGTCTTTTGATCACGCACCTGGCAGATAACCGGTTTGAAGTCCACGTGCAAGGGTTGATTTGGCTAGTCACTGGTCTTAGTCTGCCTGGGTCACTTGAAATCAACAGCACCACTGGCATTCACGGCAAGCAAGGCAGGTGAAGAGAATAGAGCGCAGGTACATAGGCCACCATCTTCATTTTCATTTTCACTCCACAGCCACCATCTGACCATCTGTCCTTCCTTTGCCTTGCCTTGCACTGCATTCCCACCTAGTCCCACCTGCATGACGGTGAGCAGCTCCTCGGGCAATGGTTTGGCAACCGTGATAACGAAGTGCGTGTCTGCCGGCGCTGCGGGCTGCAGCAGCTGCGCCTCCTGAAGTAATGCCACCTTGGCCGATTCAAGGGACTCAACCTCATCACCCTGCACACAACACACATACACACACACGCTGGCAGGCATTTGAGATGCGTCTAAGTTTCCAACGAGTCCAAGAATCTGATACTTGAGTGAATACACTGAGGTTGGCACAACCTGCACACATGCATGGCATGTCTTGCCATGCTCCGTGTGGTTGTGTGTGCTGTATGTCAGACGCTGTGGTTCCCATGTCAGACGCTGTGGTTCTACCTACCTTCACTTCCGCGCCCATTGCATCCTTGAGCGCGGTTTGACTGGCCGCCATGAGCACAGACATGGGCACCAGCGCATGGTTGAACGGGTTGATCCAGGGCTCGGCCGGCCGCGACCCCACACCGCCCCGCCGCCGCCCGCTGCTGGCCCCTGTCTCCCGCTCGGCTGCTGCCGGCTGTGTCTGCGGCCGCTCGCTGCCCAGGTCAATAAACCCGTAAGTCTGCAGCAGCTGCGAGTCGCTCAGATCGCCATACGTGTGCAGAACCTGCAAGGCGGTGCGCGCATGGAGCATCATGGACCCGGTCACAACTCTGAGTGTTGCTGCCAATACAACCCCCCGACAAACACGCAGAACTCAACGGGCATGGGCACAACACTCAGGGTCCCTGCAACTACCAACTGCAAACCAAAGGACACCAGAACCGGCTCTGAGGGCTGCAAGGCAGTGGGTATAGCAACATTTGACCGTGGTGATGTGACCACGCCAGCACCGGCTAACGAGGAGAGAGCAGGACAAGCGATTTCTGGTCGTGCAGTGGTGGTGTGTGTGCACCGGCAGTGCGGCTAGTGACTGAGTGTGCACTGCAGCCACACCAGGATCATTGCATGTGCTGCCTGCACCACCAAACTCATGCCCAGGCCGCTTACCGCAAACAAGCTCTGGACCTGCTCACACGAGATAAGCGCCATCATCACATGACTTGGCCGCCCACCCAAGGCAAGCGCCCACCCACACCACACACATCATCCACACCACACATGCACAGCGCCCACCTGCTGTCCCTTTGCAATGGGCTTTTCCGCCTTCATTGTGAAGAACCCCGTGAACTCGACGCTCCGGCCGTCAACATCAATGCTCAGTGTCGTGTTGATCCTGCGAGCACATGACAGCAGACACCCTGCTGGGCCTGGCACAGGGCACAGAGAACACCCGCTCACTGTGCGGCGACAAGTACAGGTCATCCCTGTGTTATCACAAGGGATCCAAGAGACAGACATGCGGTCTTTTGCCTGACGTCAGGCAGTTTCTGAAAGGTCAAGAAAGCTGACCTACAGCGTCCCAGCGACACCGTGGCTAGGACAAATCTATTGAGCTATTTCCTCCTGAGATGTCACTCACTTGGCCAGGGATGCATTGCGCCTGTCCGCGTCCGAGGAGTGGTTGATCATGTCTATGCCCGGGATCAGGAAGATGTCATTGCCCTCCTGCACCACAGGCCACACACACATCACGAGCATGTGCAACTCCCGCAGAAGTGTTCGCACAAACAACTTCAACATGCAGCCTGGCAAGCATGTCGAACAGCCAGTCACTTGTCGTTTGTTGATCAGCCAAATGCTTGTCACGCTTAGAGCCACTGCACGTGACCAGTTGACTCTCTACATGTGACTCTCACAGGCATGTCCAACAGCCAGATCCCTTCAACAGTTCGACAGTCGGTTCGGTTCGATTCGACAGACAAATTCGTCCTGACCTGCTTTGTGCCTGTGACCCAGTTCTCCGCGACCATGTGGAAGGCCCTGCTCTGCACCAGGCCCGCCACGCGGCAGAACTTTGTGAACGACTGATGGGACGCGGGCCACAGCTCCGGGTGACCCTTGACCTGCGGCCACACAAACAGGCTGCGCAACCGCTCCGCATGGACAAACCTGCATTGGCTGGTGCATGCCTGGACTATGGCTATGGCACTCATGTGTCAAGGGCCATGATTTTGCATTTGCTGTTCGTCACATAGGCAATCCATTGCTGTATACGTGCATGTCCGCACATGCCAGCGTGCGCATGCGAGCGCATGAGCGTGTGTGTGCAAGTGTATGCGTGTGCGTGTCTATGTGTGTTCTGACCTGCGGTGCGACCTCCTTGTTAAATGCGCTCTCCGTGGCCGCACCCCCTGTCAGGTCCTCAATAGAGCACCCTGTGGGGCACACGCACACGCCAATCTTAATGTTTAGTGGGTAGAACTGTTTAATCGTAGCAACTGGCTCTTTCCAACTGTAGCCCTTACCATGCTAGCCTAACCAGCATGTGTGTGTGTATGTGTGTGTGTGTATGTGTGTGTGTGTGTGTGTGTATTCCTGGCGCATGCACATGCGATGACAAACCCTTGTGCCTTGGATCATGTGCATCGCTTGAGCATGTGCATCACTTGAGCATGTGCATCGCTTGAGCATGCGCATCATTTGAGCATGTGCGAACATGTGTGGCCTTTGGATTACGAGCAGGGTGCCGAACATGCAAACCGACACTGCAGGTACGTACCCTTGAGCATTGCCTTGTCGTCATCCGACCAGCTCAACAGGCAGTCACATGACTGAGGCAAGGACCTGCAACAGCATGCATGTGTCAGGGCTGTGTGTGCACTGCAGTGGTGCTTACAAGGCCAGTGATACATCAGAAGCATCTGCATCTGTATTTGTAATTTGTACCACGGGCTTGAACACGCAAAAGGCCAGATGCTGGTTGTTGCAATGAGTCGTGGCAGGTGCACGCGCAGCCTGGCAATGTTCTGAATACAACTAAACAAACTTCAAATTGGCCGTGCACAGTGTCAAAACACAGCATTGGCCGCTGCTGCCTTATGAGGCTGCATGTTCGTGGTGATACACATGCGCCACAAGAAACATGAGGACTTGTAGACTCTGGGGTGCTGCAGCCTTGGTTGCCAGCTGGCTACTGGCACACCCGCACTGTATTGCTGCAGGAGGACGTTCAGAGAATGCGGAAAACACTAGACGTCTCTCCTGATCGCTGTCACGGACCTGATATAGGCATGCCAGGGCGACTGGTCCCCGCGTGCAACCTCAGCCATCAGCAGAAGCACCGTGGCAATGAAGGGGGATGTTTTATCGGGCACGGAGCCAGAGAGGTGGAGGGCGGCTGGAGGAAAGCTTTCACCATCGCCCTGGCTGCATGGGAGAATGCGCAACACAGCGATGCATGCATGGTGCTGGGACCTCAGGTGACTTGAGAAGTCACTTGGTCGGTGCTGCGGCAGACCGGAGGCAGGGTCTACCAGACTACAACCTGCCCCACTGCGCGCCTTGAGGGTAAACGAGGTGAGTGCATGCTCCAATCAATGGTGCAGCAACGGTTTCTACTAGCATGCATGTGCCCTGTGTATGCACATGCCAGCAGTGATACGGATCCCTCGGTTAGCCTGCACCGCAGTTGCTTGCCTGGCCTCACTGATTTCGGCGGCTGTGGGTATATGAAGCGTGCAGGCCACTGGCACTAAACACAGCTCTTCACCAGCTGCAATGTCCTCTTGAGCCACCACGCCACGGTCACCATTGGGCAGCTCATGAAACAGGTCCAGCTTGGGATTGACGTGACCGCCTCTGCTTCTCAACCAGGACACAAGTGCTTTGCGGGCTTCGTCTGCCGCCATCGTACCAGAACTGGCGGCTAAGGCTGGCGATGGCTCGATGCAGGAAAGAGCACTGCTGCCACGCAATCATGAGCATCATCGCATGCAGTTATCGCAACTGGGGCTTTCTGCACGTGTTCAGTAAACCCTAATGGATCATGATCCGCAGGCACACCAGATTTCTGTAACAGCGTTGTGCGATCACGGCAACTCGCCATTCACTAAGCATGAACGCATTCACGATTTATCACTTGACTGAGCCTGACAAACGCTCCCAGCAACAAACAGCAAAGCACTTGACAAGCTTCACGAGAGCAGCTACAGCGACAGGGAGAGAAAGGTGGTGCAAAACAACTGTTGTTTAGCATGCAGACCTTCAGTAGCCGTCCGAGCCATCTTATTCCACGAACTGCGAATGAACTGCCCTTGAACTGAAAGCCATTGAACTGCCATGGAGCCGTACTAATATTACACACAGTGTGAGAGAAAAAAGTTTGCCAGTTCTGGGACAGGTGTCTAATTCTGTGGGGAAGTAGTGTTTTAAAAAAGACATGTCCCTACTAAGTTCTCCATCTACGAAGTAGCAGTGTTGGGTTGTTTAATTTTCGTCAGAACCCACCATGTTGTCATTGACGAGCTGCAAGGCGCCTGCATGACTAAGCCTCGTCAGTTATGGCGTGGCAGGCTGGCCGTCACGTGGCCGAAGCCGGGATGCCTCGAGTATCTTGCGGATACCGATGCTGATGCCGTGTCAAACCACGCCAGGGGTTGGGCAGCTTTGCGGCCATTGCCGGCACTCTTCTCATCTCCCTCGCACCCGCCGATCTTTCACTGAGCCGCAGATAGCGGAGCACATGCAACCCGCACATAGCGGTTCAAGCAAAGCGATTCCTGCGATGCTTGCGGCTCCGGTGTGGCGTGGTTGCTATGACAGACTGATTCTCTTTTGGCTGCTGTTATCTGTCAGTTCACGTGCTGCAGCCGGAGAAGCGCCGCGCTGTGTGTGTGCTTTTGACTTCGACTTGGTGAGGCGACTGGCGCGCATGGTGAAATTGCACATCCGCACATTTCTATTGGCGCGATTGTCCATGACGTGCCCACGCCGTATGGCTTCTTTCCGAAAATACCGTGGTAAACTTGGGTATTTGTGGCGGTGATCGCGGCAAAGCACGCCTACGCTCAGAGGCGCTCAACGGGAAATGCTGACACGCCCTTGTCACATTTCCAGCTCGCGCATTGTCACATTTCCTGCTCGCAGACATTGAGAGTGCCCCGTGCTTCCGGCAACGGGATAGACCATGATGGCGCGGCTCCGGAGGGTCAGTCCATCATACAAGCTTGCAAGGACGTGCCGTGCCACATCGGTTTGGCATCCGCGAATGGCAACTCGTGCGTGCGCCAATCACATGTCTCATGAGACTTCTCATGGGCTCTTCCCTGCACAGTAGGCATCTCATAATCAACTCATGCCCTGATGATACTGCTCTCTTCTGTGCTGGTTTCCAGTCCTGCGTTCTGTACCACTGACACGCTCTGGCAGTCGTTGCTTGGCGCGCATCTGGTATTGTGCCAGTGATTGCACCCGCACTTGTGTTAGCAGTTTTGAACATTGTCTTGACACTGCAGGATAGGTGCTTGGTCCGGCTATGGTTGGTGTGTCACTGGCAACCTTTTGCAGGGAAAAAATCCAACGCGTGCTACAGCAGCACTACGGCACCGGCGTGTTCAGTCAGGACTTCTTCAACAGCCAAGCCTTCCAGGTGCCTTGACTCGGTTGGAATGAATGCTTCCCATTCCCATTCTGTGACGGAAGGTCACATGCTTGTGTGAGCATTGGCAGAGAGGGTAAGGTATGGGCACAGCTGGGTGTGGATCACGACACGAGGGACATTGTGGGCATGCAGGAATGCATGAGGGAGCCCAGTGCGTGCAAGTAGTCTTGCAACCAGTTCATAGGCTGGAAAAGGCAGGAGGTCTGCTTGCTGGGCACGTATGGGCTGGAACCACAGATGAATATGGAGGATTCACAGAGGATTGAGCATCCACAGGCTTGAATAGTGTTGAACTGTATGTGAATGCATGCATTCATGATACATCTAGGATGCATGAACACGGCATAGATAGGCCATCACTCATTTCTGACTCTACAGCAGCGGCACACAGTGCCATACTGTTCGCAGTACGGGCATGGCGACAAGACTATCAGTCTGCGTCGGTTGGCCGACACGTTCCAAGCCTCCTACTCCTGCATGGTGCTCTTTGACGACGGTGGGCACAACAGGGTAAGGCGGTCACTGCGCCCAGCAACAGTCCGCTGTTTGCCCTTGAACCTAAAGCGCTTGTTTGGGTCCGACTTACTTGTTGTCGGTCACGTGAGCCAAGATTCAACCACAAGTAATAGGCACTCTCGCAACCACGTGGGTAACAGCGCCTGCCTTGAAGATGCAGTTCAGGCCCAGAGCAGCCCTTGCTGGTAGCTTGGCTGTCTTGACGAACTTGCCTGCTATACTGATGTATACATGCAGTGGTACGCCGACTCCCTGGGTGTACGCTTTGAGCAAGTCAACCCCAAGTACGGTGTGCAGATGTGGAACTTCGACCGTGCCATGGATGCTATGCCCTCGTACTGCTTTAACAACGGCAAGCGGCCAGAAAGAAAGGGCAAGTAGATGCACAGGCGAGAGGTGGACTGGCTGCACAAAGCAGTGTGTAGCTTTGCCAAAGGAGCTTTGGTGTTGTAAGCGCGCACAGCATTACAAATAGACATTTAAAGCTTCTGACAGGATTCTCTGACCTTCTGAACGTGATTGCTGACACTAAATTGGCCAAACTTGCAGCTGTGGTACAACAGTGCAAATCGTCACACGGACCTTTGAATTGTGCAAGTCAACCGTGCCATGTGCCAAGCTTGAGAACCTTCACTTATTTGTAACGTATGACAATTGATTTTACTCAAAATTCAGTTGGTGGCTGCTTTATATCCTAGGCGAGGTGCAAGCCATGACTAGAGCCTCAGTTACAGTCCAGTCTTGTCATTAAACAACGCGTTACATGGTGTGTTGCACGCTGTGTCAAACTGTCTGTAGTCACGACCACACAAGTTGCCGTGGAGTCTGTGGACCCTGACCACATCACATACAGCAATTGTCAGTGTTGCCTGCTTGCATGTGTTCCACCATGATGCTAACATATGGAATTGTCCACAGTACCTAAGTATACGGTAAGCTCTACCTGTTTCCCAATCCATCGCATGTCAACAGAGCTTGCAAAACGTACGGAGCAGTGATGGCCCTAATGATCCTCCATCATTAAGGTTGCGACAATCACATTATGTGAGCATTTCAGTTCAACCCCCCTGGACAATCACGAGTTGGTTCCTGAAAGTGGAGTTTCTACGGCTTGGCAGCCAATCATAACATGGTATTGGCCAGGAGCTACACACTGCACTTGTTTAAACCGGATCAATCCTATCACAACCAACGGCTCATGAATTCACATATAGGAAACTGTGGTAACTTTGTGCTGCACCACAAAACCTCCTATGGCTCGGTTACTGGGCCAATGGCCTGCTATTGCTATTGAGTTGACTGAAGGAGCGAAGTCAGTGCCGCACTGGCAGACAACATGTAGGAAGTTGTGACGACGAGTAAACTGCACTTCAGCAGCTGTACCCTGGACCTGCCTGTTGTCATGGGGTGCGTGATTGCGAAGAGCAGAGTAGCAGGCAAGCCATTGTCAATTGCTACAATACTGAACGCTAGCAACGCTAATAACGCAACGCTAGTAACGTGGGGTAACTCTTCGAGGGTGTGGAAGCAGCGTGCAAAGTACTGTACTCTGGAGCCACCCGTTATGTACGATTCCACAAAACCAATTATTGTGCAGGAGGAAGTGGCACAAGCACCTGTGCCACCAGTAGCGTAGGAGCACGCACTGTTATGCACGGTGAACGCTGTCTGTATGAGCTGTTAACATTGCCGTGGCATCTTATCTTGTCCGTACCATACCAGCTTTCCTAGCGTCCATCCGCGCCTGTGAATTCATCTGCCAAAGCTTACGGCCTGAGTTGGCCATTGACCACCTTGCCACGTGCACCAACCCACACCTTGGCCGCCAGTATTGTCTTGGTGGTGCCCACAACGCTACTGACACCAGTGGCCACCAATGGCCGCTTGATGGTTGGCAGCTTGCTAGGTGACGCGGGTGCCTGAATCTCCTCAGTAGTCTGTTCGGCTGCGGCTGTTGCGGTGACAGCTGGTGCTGGTTCCGTTGCTGGCTCTGACTCTGGCTCTGGCACATTGGATGTGCTGCTGGTGATGCATGACATAGGGCTGTCAGGAATTGAAATGAAGCTGCTGGTTGGGCTAGCAAGAGGCATCTGTTGTTCCTGTGCCTGGGACTGTTCCTGGTGCCCCGTAGGCGTGAGGGGCCGGCCGCTGTTAACAGGGCCGGGACCACTGTAAGATGCCCGGCGCTTGGGCAGCAGCGGAGGCAGATCAAATGGAAATGAGGCCTTCACGTCTGCAATCATGGCCTTGATGCCTGCTGGTGCACCGGCCATTACGCCCGGAAACCCAGGGCGGGGCCGCCACACCAGGCGCGTCCGCGACCCTCTTTCCGGCGTGTTTGGCTCGCTGGTAGCGGGGCGATTGCGTGCATGGTGGCTCGGCCCTGGCACCCAGAGATTAGACTCGTATGGCCGTCCCTGTAGATGGGGTGCTCCCTCATCCTTTATTGCCTGCAGTTGGTGGTACAAAAGATCTGGCAGGCCTCCCACTGAAGCGCTGGTGTGTGGGCGGTAGCCCAGATTCCACATGCTGGGCGGCTGGTCGACGTACTGATGGCGCGGCACGGGGCCAGGCGCTACTGCCTTGGGGGTTGTGTCAACCTCCCATGGGTAAACGATTGTTTCAGACAGCGGGCTGTTGAGGTCCAGCTGGCAGAGTATGGGGGCGCCGCGGAGCGGCTGAGGGGCGGATGTGCGAGAGAAGCGTGCGGGTGACTCGGACTCTTGTCTAGACAGGGGGGGACGAAGGGGAGAGTCTAGGCATTCATCTGCAGCAGGATGATCATGGCAAGGCAAGCGTTCATGTTCATTCGCAGAAGCCTTCGTCTCCTACAGCTTCAGATGCCGGAATGCATGAGGCTGGTGCTCAGCTGTTGGAAGGTCGGGATGAGTCAAGTTCAGCTGACTGCACCTGGTGGGATCGTCAAACTATTCAGCTGTCAGTTGTTCAAGTTCAAAAGTACGGCATGCAAATCAACTCGCCTGGCACAGGAGAATTGATGAATTTTTGCATCCTTGAGTTCCTGATTTGCTCGTACTTGGCAGCGTCCCTCGCGTGATGGATGATCTCCTGCGAGGGAAAGGGGTTTGTAGTCATCATCAGTTGACCTTCCTTGGCAAGCCGGGGCCACCTTCAATCCAACGGCAAGTTCCACTCACATTGAAGCCTCGATGGGTGTTCTCCCTTGCATCGCTGAGTATATCGGTGTAAGTCATGTCATATTTCTGGCCCTGCGATCAGCATACGACAGAGCATTTATATCAGTTTGACTTCCAATTGGTACGGAATTGCTGCACCGCAGAAACAGGGCCTTACCTTGCGCGGCGACTGTTCACGAGTGTGAAACCCGAACAATGGGCTACCCATCGCCCTTCAACTGTTTGGAGGCACACAGAATCCAGTCAGAACAGCAAATGATCTAGCGAGCCTCAATCAGGAAAAGGTCAGCCCTGCTCTAGACGAAAATCATCTGCAAATTGCTCTGGAGTGCCCCCTTGAGTTCGCGGTGGCGGCGAGCCTCGGCGGATTCTCATTCAGGCCTAGGCCCGTTTTTCCAGTGTTTGGATAGGCTGGGGCATGGTGTTGGTTTTTCCAACCCACGGGCTTGTTTGATTGTTGAATTGTCCGGACTCTCCGCTGTTAGACAATTGGCGACAACACCGACGTCATGTATTGGGTCATGCTTTGACCTTATGGGTTCAGTATGTGGGCCTGCGATAGCAGCAACGACTGTCGCCTTCTTTCATGCCTGTGACTAAACTTGAAGCCAACGACAGCAGGAACAAGGCTGGCCAGCGAAAACTGTGTTGGATCGCAATCATTATCAAAAGAATATGAATCTCTGCACGGCCAGTAATGCGGTCGATGCCTGGTAGGGTGCTGGCCAGAAAAGCTGCAGAACCTGTGATAACCTTGACGCATGTGGGCTCATATGTGATTAAGACAATTGACTGAACAGGTCTGGCCAGTGATGGCAACAGCAACAACGTGAGAAGTTCAAGAAGCTGCTCTTATCTGCGAGCAGTTTTCTCCCAAGTGAATCGCAATCAAATCCGGAAGGATGTGGATCACTGTGTGTTGGTCATGCGATCGATCAGTCTGGTAGGATAATGGACAGAAAACAGCTCTCAATCTCTTTCAGGAGGTGTGCGTGGCTTGTCGGACCAAAGTCCAAGGACTAAACTCCAGACAGAAAGAATGGTGGGAAGTCCACAGTACGCATGACACAAAGCTATTGCATCCCTCCAGCTGCCCTATACCTGCATGGAAAGCTAGGGACAGAAATGTTCATGGCAGGTTAATACGGCCTGTGCTCGTGTGATCTGCCTCATGTCTTGAGGCGCCGGCTCATCTTGTACTCTTTCTTGAGCAGTTTGCTTCCGGTCCGGTCCGGCCGTCGAGCCAGTGTGCGCATCAACACATACTCATCAAACACCTCAGGCTCCCGTCCAGCCTGCAGGCAAACACACGCACCCATGTTACTAGGGATGGTTCGCACATGCCATTCCCACCACCAGCCACCTGCCGCCTGCTTGTCTGTGATGATTCAAAGGCAGTCAGCAAAGTTCTAGCACGCTAAATTCAAACATGAGCATACCACACAACGTATGTAGGCTGGTCTCTATGTGGCATCTGCAGCATTGGGCAATTCAGCACCCAATCAAACTGCACATGTGCACATGAGTCATACCACACACTAGGATTGTCTCTGTATGCATCGCTGCACCCTTGACTCCGAACAATGCGTCACTCCATACAAATGCACGTGACTTGCACCACACCATACAGTGCCGCCCACCCAGCCCTTAGGGCTCCAGCAGCGCTCACCATCTGCAGTGTGGCCCTGCCCTGTACCCGCGCTGTCTTGAGCATGGACATGAGCTGAGACAGCTCGCAGCCGACCAGCAGCAGCAGCCGCGTGCAGGGCCTCAGGATGGGCTCAATGGCCGCCCTACGCAGCAAGCACATGGATGTCATGCAGCGTGGTACTTTCACTCATCATCATTACATGGCTGTCACGGTTCAACCCACGCTGCTGCAGCCAGACACAATATCTCTCCAAGAATTACGCGCCTGACAATCGCCAAGCCAAAAATGCTCAATGGTAGCAGAGTGCAAGTACGAATGTCATCAATAGCCAGTAAGCCTATCCATGCTTATATCCTTTGCAACAAGCCTGTTCGTTAAGTAAGCCAAATCATGTGTCTCTCACAAGCATGGTCCCCGTTCGCCATGCTGCTTCCATACACATCGGCCTTTGAGCCATCTCCAACCTGTCCTGTACTCTCCTCCCCCTGCTCTCTTGCCCCCTCTACCCACCCCCCCGCCCACCTGTCCAGCCCCTCCCCCTCTGCCTCGAACAGGTGCTGCAGAGAGTCCAGATCCTCCCGCAGAGCCGCCACGTCAGCGGGAATGAACCACCGGCACGGGCCGCCGTCAAGCAGCACACGCTGCCAAGCCTGAAGACAGGGCAGGGTGCAAGCGGTGTCATTTGCTTGGCTTGACTGGCTATGAAACGTAGCATAAGAGAGACAGTGGAGCCCTTGATCGCATTGCACCGGGCATCAGGGGTCTCTAAGCCTGAGGAAAGGTATGCACTGAGGAAACCAGCTGCCAAGCCATCAGACTTGAGCATACACTCCTGTGAGGCAGCACTGGTGCAGGCACGTGGCGGGTCCCTGGGTGCCTGGTGCCCACCGTTGCGGCTGCCGTTAGCAGTTCCGTCGCCACCAGCGCCCGCAGTGCATCCGGGAGGATCCCGCACGCCTCAGCCAGCATCTGCACACAGCGGCCGCACAGTCACCAACAAATGGACCTCGGAACTCATGCTCACACTTGCAGCTGTCTGCCTACCAGTCTTGTTTAGTTGCACCCGCCCAATCCTCCTCAGCAGCTCGAGGCCACCCATGCGACCTGATTCGCAGCACCATTGTCGCCACACCCTAGTCATGGGACTGCCAGTGCAACAGGCCTGCAATGGGCTGGGCTGTGGGCCAACGAAATGTGCAGCTGACTTGGCTTCACGACGTGTGTCGTTGCCCCACCTGGTTGAGAGTGTCCAACAAGGGGTCGATCCGACATGAATAGGGCGGTTGCAACGCGCTGCCTGACTTGCTGGGCACGTGATGCCGGTACAACTGTTCCAACCAACCGTACCGCATGTCCCAAAACACAACCTGAAGAGGGCAGCAAGATGAGTATGGCATGGATGTGGTATGCGTCACATCATGAAGCTGAGGCGATGGCGTCTAGGAAACACACTGCCTCCTAGTCTGCAGCAATGCCTCACCTGCCATGCACAAACATATAAACGCACAGGTTGACAACATCACCTGCCTAACGGAGGCAGGAAAGCCCACACACACACCACACGCCTACCTTTGTAGCCAGGAACACACATGCCGCCTGGCAGACCTGCTGCAGCTGGTGCCTGCAGGCCTGGAAGGCGCTGTCAACCCACCCGCTGTCGCCGGGGACAGGCGGGTAGGCGGCACTGGACGCGCTGCGCCAGGGAAACAATATACACGGTCAAGTGGGTTTGGCATGAAAAGCGTGAAAAGCGCTGCTTGTTGACATTGACAGCTGCGGATACTCTAGAAGAAGCTGCTATCCTCACATACAGAACAAGCTACCGCAAGTTGAGTGACCCAGTAAGCATAGAAGGCGTCTGCACTTCGCCCACTGCTAGTACGTCAATTGACGGCTGTGGACTCCGTAGGTTGACATCCCATGTGTGCACCAGCAAGGCATCCACAAACGATAAACGGAGTTGGACAACACAGAATTGCATGGCTGTGCCAGGCGCTTGCCAGACTGCAGCTGCCAAAATGCAGTTCGTTGAAGGCTGAGAACTAGTTCAAATGTCCCTGTCGGCTCTGACGCTGCAAGGGTCCCATGCCTCACCCTCCGGATGCAGGTGGTTTCCAGCGGGTGCGCACGTTGGCAGTCAACCCCTCCAGCTTCTGGGTCAAGTACTGCAAGGAGCGGCACATGGCCGAAACAGGCCAGAACACGTGAAAGGTAGCCCAACATGCGTGGACCTGCCTGGGCTTACCCTGTTGCTACTGTCACGGACTTGATTGTGCCAGTGGAGGCTTGCCCAGCACCGGAACAATATCAACAGCACACTGCCTGAATTAGTGCCAGCTCCTAGCGCCAGCAGTTTTTGAGACCATCACTGTCCATCACTGTCGCGGGAACAGTACTGTGCTGCCACCACAGGGCCTCAACATCTGATTATAACAAGCCAGGCAGCCCACACTCACATGCGCTGACATGATGTAGCATGCGATGACGGCAGGTGTCATGCTCTGCATGGCCGTGTACTCCGTGTGTGTCTGGATCTGCATGCAGCACGGCACCATTATGTAGAATGTATATGTGTCAGCACTCAGCGCACAGCAATCACTACAAACAAGTGCTATGCAGCCGTGTGAAAACTAGACACACACCCGTGTGAAAAGGGCAGATGTCGAGCTGTCAAAGTTTGAGGCCAGTTCCTTACTGGGGGCACGCTCTCAAGAAATGCGTTCTGTTCGTCCCCTCCAGCGCTGGCTTTGGGTGGTTTGACCAGGTTCCTGCCGAACTCCCTCATCGCGTTCATCGCGCCCTTGGGCTTAGTCTTGGTGTACAGTCCAGGGGTTGAAGCAGCGAGCAACTCGGCCTCTACCTCCTCCTGTGAGGCAAACAGCAGGCAGCCAAGGGTCAGCAGTACAGCATGTTAAGGGCTCGCCATCAGGTTTTGGTGAGCGTCACGGCCCTGGAAGGCAGGACCATGGCGCGGAAACCCACACTGCTCCTATCACAACCAACAATCGCAGTTCATCATAACAAGCACAGTCAGCCTGTGAACTCTGCCTACACAGCCCGTTGGCGTGCTTCCTGCACATTCGTCCTACCCTCCCATGCCGCGCCCTACCTGCTTGACCGTGAAGGGTTTCTTGTATCGCGTGACCTGGGGCATGGGCGGGATGAAGCGCGCCGGGGAGCCCACGCGCCCCAGGATGTGCTGCGCGTACCTGCGGCAAACACACACGCACATGCACCCTGACGCTGACCACCCATACAGCACATGCAGCGCCTCACACACAGATCCGCACGCCTGTGGCTGCTTCTGGTGCCGCACCGTCATGCGCTAAACTGGTGAAATCAATCAGCCTGATGGTTGCACTAGTAGCAATCCGTTTCATTTCATCCAGTCTTGCAAGCACTATGCTAGCCAGGGCTCGTTGACTCAACCAGACGCATTATTAAAGATGCATGCCGTGCCTGGCGTGCCATTTGCCCATAGCCCCACCTGCCCATTGCCACGTCGATGCCTGACAGCAGCGCTCTCAGTGCGGGTTGGCCCACCGGCAGCTTCATGGCGAACAGCGCCTCCACCGCCTCCAGCACCATGGCTATCACCTCCACACTGCTCTGTGAGGGTGCAACACACGGCAAGCACACCTGTGAGCTGCCCAGCACCTTGACGCATGGACAGCTACTGCCGTCAACACCTGTAGGATGTGCATACTGCAGTTCCACAATCGAACACAACACCCCAATTGGCCCACAGTTCCTGCTGATCTTTGCCTTGCCTTGCTGCTTTCCTGCCCTTTCCTGCATGTGGTGCCCTTGCTCTCTCGTTTCCCCCTCCCCCCTCTCTTAATTCAAACCCCATCCTGCTACTTGTTTCCTGCATTCCACTGATGTGCATGACCTGCCCAGCATTGACCACTAGCTCTTCTGCACAGCTCCTGAACGCCGTCCTTCCTATCAGTTCGTTGCCGGCCCGCCAGCACCAACCTGAGAGTACCCGTCATTTGCGTTGACTGCCACCCATTTCTCCGTGGCGAGCTGCCGGTCGACCCACGTGTTCATGGTCTCAACACGCCGCCCAACCCACTGCGTAACATGAAGCAGAGAGCGATTCAGAGCCAGTCCCAGTGAGACAGGCACAGCTATGAGGTGCTTACCGCTTCAAACCCGTGCAGATCACAGCAAAACCAATGAGAGTGAGCAGCTCAGATGCGTCATGCTAATGTTGCCCCTGCTAAGCCTGGAACTGAGCTATCTATCTAACTACCTATCATGGTCGGTGACCAGTGCCCGCTGCAAAAGCATCCCCTTCATCACTTCCTTTTTAACTCCTTTGACCTCTGCGGCCATTGAGTCCATCCTTTCACGCCGTCTGTCAACCTCCCCTCCCCCCCTGGTTCTTGTCCATGTCATGCCGGCACCTTGTCCATCCATATGCTTGCTGTTTGATGCATCCAACGTTGCATGTCCGCCTGCAGGTGGCCTGAGACTGACCAGAGCACGCTGCAAGCCATGCCTCTCACCCAGCCTTGTGCCGCACCTTGTCCATGGCCAGCTGCACAGGCACGTCCAGTTCCCAGCGCATGAAGCCGCGCAGCGCGTCCGCCACCACACCCGCGGCGGTGGCGGGCGGCTGGCCG
>QAXH01004682.1:8304-28418 GCA_004335635.1 Chloromonas sp. AAM2
CCCCCCCCCCCCCACACTTACTGTTTGCCAAACCCCTCCATGGCAACGCCCCACAGTAGCGGCACGGTAAAGCCAGATTGTGCTGCGTTAGCCTTCTGGCGAGGAGCTGCATGTCTGCCCTTAGTTGCTGTAGAGTTGAGTACTGGGAGATAACACAGCCTATTGCGCTGGAAATTGTTCAAGTTGACTTTGCTGTTGTTGCTTAGGGTGCAGTGGTGACCAATAGGTTACCGGCAATTTACCTTCCCCCTCGCCCCCGCTGAGCAGTCCCCCCCGGACTGAAGGCCATGTAAAAAAAAAAACACTACGACCCACCGTCTCGACTAAGCAGGTCTCGACCAAGCAGGCGTCATACCAAGGAACAGGGTCTCGGGTCTAGCCTGGGGCCTCAGTATTGAATGATGTCGCTTGGTAATGCCACCCGTGAACTAACCCGTGCCAACCCGTGCCAACTAACCCGTGTCAACTAACCCGTGCCTACCGGTGCCAAACGCCACCCCCGGCTGCATGACTATGTTGAGTGCGCTGGGGTCAGTGGGCTGGCTCCACTCTGGCACGATGTACAGCCTGGGGCTCAGCTGGAGGGGGACGTAAGAGGCCTGCGGCGGACCACAACAGATCATAACCGTTTTTCTCAAGATCAATGGCAGCGACCAAGTTTGGCTACTCCAACTGGCACGGGACATGACAACGGCAACGGCGTGGCTGGCAACTTTACAGCCCTGTTGGTGCTGGGATCCCTACAAAGATAGTGGTTGCCATGGCGTGGCAAAGCACAGTGAATGGTAGCACGTCAGATCTAAGCAGCCAAACAAAGCCAACCATGGCTGCTAGTGTCTGTCTTCGGGCCGCTTCCGCAGCATTTCCCCGCTTTATCCTTCTCCTGCTCAATTTCATACCTGTATTATCCCCCTCTTCACTTTCAAAACTTCAGCACACACAACCTTCCCCGCCTTTTCATTACTTCAGAATCCCGCCCGCCCCACCCCACCCCCCTCGCTTCAAATACGTTGATTTCCCTCTTTCCCTTCACCTTTACTTGGTCAATGACTCCCGCACACACGGACACACATACCCGCACCTGCGCCGCCCTTTCTCACACCTTGATCTGATCGACCCACTGGGCATTGGCCACAGGCTCAACTGCCAAACCACCCAGGTCAGTTAGCGACAGCCCAACCACCTCAACCGACTCCCTCACACTGGGCCCTGGGTCAACCTGCAAGCAGCAGTGTGTTCAGATGAGTGAGTGAGTGAGTGAGTGAGTAGGCGTGAGCAGATAAAAATCCATTCAAATTATACAACGTCGGTTTTCATGAAAAACAGGTTGAATTCGCAAGTAACCTCGTGAGAGAACAATCAGAACAAGTTGAGTTTTTCACAATGTGTGAATGCATTTGTTTGTTATTTTGCTTTGAAACAGGCCCCCCTGTGTTCGTTACCCAATAATCAGCCACCATGTTGCCAAAATACGTCGACGTGAAACTCAAGTGTGCTAGAAAGTGGCTTTCACCTCCAGTGGGTAGTACGCGACGACGTCACAGGCATCCCACAGCTCCGCCGCACCGCTGCCCGGCTCCTCAAAGATGGCCTGTTCGGGAGCCCCGGCCTCGCGGTGCTCGACCACCCTGGGATGACGGCAGGCGAGGTGATGTATGAGAGGTGGACACAAGAGTGGCACTGTAGTGAGCTGCAGGAGATCATCAATAACAAAATGACCCAATGGAAACATGTCGATGGCAGACATGGAGGGATGCGGGCAAGAGTTAGACGGTGCACGGTCAAGGGTGTCCGATCAAGGGATCAGGTGCTCTGCAATACCTGGACGGGGTGAAGGCGGGGCAAGAGGCGGCAACAACAGGTGCCCTTGAGGTGGCTTCATTGTGAATGTGATAGGGTATCCCCCGGTTCGGTACTGCTTATACCACTGTAAACCGAGTCAGAATGACTTCTGTCTTCTTTCCTCCTTGCGCCTTTAAGTTGCCTTCTGTTGCTCAGGGTTGGTTAGGACAATATCCAGCCTCGTCTCTTGCATGGCTTGCTAGCGTTCGCACACGCTGCATGTGGGCCCCCTAATCAATATATAATAACTAAATTAAATTCACAACAATGGGATTGATAAAACCTGTCCCTCAATGAGTTCCCAATCCCCTGTCCAGCCAGCAGGGGAGCTCCCAATCCCCTGCCCAGCCAGCAGGGGAGCCCTGCCCAGCCAGCAGAGGAGCTCCCAGTCCCCTGCCCTGCCAGCAGGGGAGCTCCCAATCCCCTGTCCAGCGTACCTCTCACCAGGGGTCACAGGCAGCTTCACCACACTCACACGACTGACGTGGCGCCTGACCCAAGCAGGGCATCACTGAGCAGCTCGGCCGTTTCTCCCGGCACAGTGCGAAGTGTGACCCTCACACAAGTTGCCTCCTGACCCTCATGCAAACCCTCGGCCTCACTGCGGGTGTCCACATGGAAGGCAACAACGGCTAAGGAGTGCTGAATGAGATTCGTGTTGCGTGGCCTGCAGGTCTGAGCATAGGTACATGGGCACACCACAAGTCGAACAGTTCCCACCCTGCAGATGTGGTGACCACACGCCCCGTGCTTCAAGCCCATGCACATGCTGAGCGATGGTGATTTGGGTTGTTAGTGTGTGCATACCAGTCGCCATCAGTCATGCTTTCAGGTGCACCGTATCTAGCATAATGCATTGCACCAGGGCCATGCAACTCACCAAATGCTAAAGTGTTATCAATGGCGACCCTATTACTGTCAACTATCGATGATTCGATCAAACCTCAAGCTGAAGAGGCCTCACCTGGCGAGATTGGACATGACCTCCGAGCTGCCTGGCTTTGGTGCTGGCTGCACTTCTGAGCCGTGTGCGCTTGCACTCCGACATGCAAGTCTTAACTGCTGATGCAGAAGGGTGGGGCATGGCTGGAGGGCGGTGGCGGGCGCAAGCCCTCGAAAACATAAGGAGATGCAATCTGGCACTGCATGCCTCGCGTATGTGCTGTTCTCAACGCGATTTCCGACCAGAGTCGCAGCGCTGCGCACAGCCGCCATTATCCGGTAAGGGCCGGGAAATGCAACGTGACTTGCTGCTGCTGATTGTCGGCAGAGCAAAAAACCCACACGCAGGTGAAGCATGAGCAGGTCACAAAGTGCGACGAATGACAGCAGAGTATGGTGGGGTTGGGTTGCATACCCTAACCCTGTGCGGGCCCTGTGTGACCCTAACTAGTTGTGTGTGCCTCTCCTCCCCCAAGTCTTTCCCTCTAACACGAAACAGCAGTGATGCCATTTGCAGCTCACAGTGTGCCCCTTTCATTGTGATACCCTCTCCGCGTCATTGGTAACGCGGTGTCGTTGACGCTTTCTCTGTAACTCCCCTCCCTCCCATGATGCCTGGATCTCTGAACCCAAACACAGTGGATTTGAATCTGGTCAAAGGCCAGCTAGTGCTTCTCGTTCAGAACTGTGAACCTCTGTGTGCTGCGACATGATATTTAGGTTATGACCTAGGTCACCTGACTTGACAAAGAGGGAGGAAGCACGTCCAACGCAGATATCAACTATTTGCGCAAATTGCAGAACTTTTGTCCTAGAAAACGGAAACCGAGAGCTTCTGATTACATCCACTCACTAACTGGGATGGAATCCAATCACAGCTCGTAGATACGTCGTTCTGTTTGCCTCTACTGAGAATGTTCTGTTTGCCAAAAAAATGGAATCTGACCACAACAAGGAGAGAGTGCACACCAGGAAACACGTCCAACGCAAACGATACCGAACGCTTCGAACGCTTGTTAATGCACGGTGTTAATGGTGGTTGATGCCCTTGGCTTTTGACACCGCTACCGCCCGTACCAGAACAGCTTGGAATCCTGAACCAGTACTTTCATTTCTTTTCCCGCAATTTGTTTATGCAAGTTGCAAGCCCAAAAAAAAGTTTGCCAGTTCTGGGACAATTCTGTGTGGCTCCTAGTTCTGATGTATGTGTTTAAATGCAGCAAATCTAACTTGACTTGGTGTGTGAGTATGCGTGTACTGTTCTACCACGGTGTGTGGTGTTGGCTGCCCTGGCCTTGTCCATCTGCGCAGGCGATGTATGCCCACTCGCTGTCCGCAAGGCTGGCATAGCCCGCCAAGAACCCCCTGACCAGGCGCTGTTGTGACCAGCTGTACTGCTTGCTGCCATTGCTGGCCTCCTCCAGCGACTGCTGCGCCCACTGTAGCGTGTGCCTCATGCTGCCTCGCTGCATCACTGCATATACCGCGGGCCCCATTGCTTCCACGCCCCGCTGACGCGCTCCCACGCTGTTAATGGACTCCAACCCCAGGGCACTACCACTGCGGCCATGGGGGCGATCCAAACTAGTGGTTGTGAAGGGGTGAGTTGCATGGAAGCCGCCTGCCTGCAGCAAGGCTGCGGTGGCCTCAGAGAGGTGTGCGTTCAAGGCGTTGCTGGTGTTGTCCAGGAAGGGCTCCCGGGCCCTGGCCACATACAGCACCTTGGCCCCTAGAGCCAGACAGGCGGGAAGCAGGTGCGGCAGTGCAGGTAGTGCAGGTGTCGTGGACAGCTCGGGCTGCTCTGCCTGCTCCGGCTGCGCGAGCTGCGGCGCTCACAACGGCTGATCACTGTCTGCTTGATATGAATGCTATACGTACAGTATCAAACTGCTTTGCTTTCTTCCTTTCTCGACATCCGCAAAAAAGAAGTTTGCCAGTTCTGGGACAATTCCTGGGACTGGCATTACAACCGGTGTGTCTCAGCACATACCCGCGTGTGTGTGTGTGTGTGTGTGTGTGTGTGTGTGTGTGTGTGTGTGTGTGTCAATCACATACAGGGTGAATCGCGGGGTGACCATCGCGTGTTGTGGTAGACGGCGCATTCCCACTTCTGGGACAGCAAACCAGAACGAGAAGTCACACACCAACTGCCCCAGAACTGAGAGTCACACAGGAATTGTCCCAGAACTGGCAAACTTCTTTTTTTCCTTCCCTCGGCACGTTTTACAATTTTTTGAATTGGGTGACGGCAACGCCCATGGAAAGGTAACCGTCCAGGGATCGCAAGGCAAACTCGCCCGCACACAGCCACGAACGCACGAGGATTACGACTCTATTCAAACTGAGGCGTCGATACTCGCACACGAAGGCTTCTTGTGGCGGGCAGGCACACGCAGAACACTCTCGGGGTTGGCGTCACAGGTCCTAAGGCCAGACCACACAGAGTATACCAATCAGGTGCCACTCCCTGTCTTGTGAAAGAAGACATCTGCGTTCAATCACCCTGAATCTCTAGTATCAAAGCACAGCAGCCAGACAACATGGCCTTGAGGATTGTTCTCTGCAGTTGGCGCGCATGAAGCAGCTCATGATGCAAGTGGCGGGTGAATGCCAAAAATGCGTGATTCGCATCATAGTGTCGCACAGGTCCCGTCCCAAAAGTGGCGGTATACCGTCTACCACCACGCTGTTCAATCCATGGCGGTTCAACACGTTAAACACGTGTAAACACAACATGACCGCAGACGTGTGACACGAATTCACAATACAATACCCACAAGGTCACGTCAAACCATACATGTTACCGTTGGGTTGCATAGGACAAAGGTTACAACGGATGCCAGAGATGGAACACAACACGAACTGTCCCAGAACTGGCACACTTTTTTTCTCGAGCCAAGGCCATGTTACCAAGCAGAATTCAAATGATTTGGGCTATGACATAAAGGGAGATTCAGGCCACTATGGCTGTTGGCCACCAACAGTCCTGGCATTGAAGGCCTCTGGAATCACGCTTTCAGCAAGGTTGTGTCGTATGTCTACGCGGTACCTGCTAGCCTGATGTAACGCTGGCTGCGACTGAGTGGCTCTGACCAATGGCGTGTGCTGTAGGTGGGAACCAAGCCACCTGTGACGTGCCGGATGCAATGGCTCAAGGTGCAAAGGCCCAAGAATAACAGGGGGTATATGAAGTGCGAGATGGCATGTCCAAGAAGGGACGTCCGTCCGTCTGATCCATGGCGGACTTCATGCGTCTGTCAAGGATCTGGGGCGTGTACGAATGACAAATCGATTGGCACCTGCCAGCAGTGCAGCACGTAGAAGCTTTTGGTTGTAATGCAGCCATCTCGCCAGCGCCTGGGAAGCTTGACTGGGAATCGTCCAAGAAAATCCAAAAGGAAGTACGTTTTGTAACTGATAGGTTGGAAATGTCCGTGGTTCCTCATCCTGTCCGCTCGGAGCGTGCCAATGACGCACTGATAAAGTCCGACCCACACATTGGATACGTTCAATTACAAGGCTTGCTTTTGCTCCTCAATGCTTTGAACATGTGTCAAGTGCTGCCGTCGTGGCATCGCTGCGATATGGCTGCCATTCCAGGGACGCAGCGAGTGCTTGGATCGCTGCTGTTCAATATGGAGGTAAGCCTGTGGAAGGCATCTGTCCACCGTGTCAACCAGCTACGGTTTGATGAGGTATCACAGCTAGCACCTTCCTCCACTTCCCTTCCAATTTCGACACGAATTGCAGGTAGACGGCGGGCCACAAGCCTCTGCAGTGCAGCACGCTGACCAGCACAGGGGCAGCATCCAAGCAAGCTGTGAGAGACTGGCAGCGTACGTACGGCCCCTACCTGGCTTTCCTACAAAAGTAAGCGGCGCAAGTTTAGCACGCTCCAATACGCCACCTGGCTCTGAACTCCACATGATCCACTGTCAGGCTGGTAGAGCCCGTTGCCTTGTTATCTGTCGCATCTCCAGACATCCGCAGCATCCAGCCACGACCGTTCGTATCAGGGTGTGGCCACCGCCTTTGGACGAGCAGTGCTACCGCATGGAATCCACATGCCATA
Organism: Chloromonas sp. AAM2; assembly: GCA_004335635.1. Classification (NCBI taxonomy): domain Eukaryota; kingdom Viridiplantae; phylum Chlorophyta; class Chlorophyceae; order Chlamydomonadales; family Chlamydomonadaceae; genus Chloromonas; species Chloromonas sp. AAM2. The sequence continues at coordinate 15,161 of QAXH01004682.1, forward strand.
ACCAGTGGTCCAGCGGATATCCTGGCTGCGCCGTGTGCGCCGCAAAGTTCTGTTGAGGCATCATTCAGAGAATCGACGAGAATCTGGTCACCCCACCCATCCGCAGTTGCTTCGGGACGTCAAGAGGCTGAAAGCAAGCATTCTGGAAGATGAGGAACGTGTGGATGCTGTCCTCCTAGCAGCCATGCTGTCAGAAAGAGGGTGAGAGGCTTTGAACAGCAGCACTCCCACAGCGCAGCATGCACAGCATGCATGGTGGCACGCCCCATGTTTTCATTCCCTTCTGTCCAAGTTGCACACCAGGGTCAGACGTTTCCAACCCATCTGACATTTGTTATTGTGCAGGTACAGCGTTCTTGTGCGCTGTGCTCTGGGTGGTGCTGGGGCAGGCGCCCCTGGAAGCTGCTTCCGAAACCTCCGCCACGAATTCGTAAGTACTACCCACTGTCGCATTGAAGCATTTACAGCAAAACACAGAATTTGTACACCATCCCAGGGAAGGCTGGGCATACGCCTGCGAACCCAGGTGACCTTGCTGACCAGTCTTGCAGGCGCAACACCACGTGCCCTGAAAGCCTGATAGCTACCCACACAGCTTACTCACACCTGTTAGGTTTCACCCAGCAGCTGACACTCTAGTCGATGTCCGTGTCTCAATCCACTGTCGCAGGTCTTTGTGCGCTGTGAGTCCGGAGACTACGAGGGAGTGGAGCTGGTGAGTACTGTGTGATCATAATGATGATGATGATGATCACATCAGGGAATCCCGCATGAGCACTTGCACACAGGTGGACAGGTCGGGTCAGGCAGGCACTTACCACAGCGGGCTCACGTCTTGACTTGCCCCATGAGTTTGCATGTTGAAGATGGTGTCTTTGACAATACACGCACCACTGAGGATTGCTCTTTGGCACATTTGTGCGCGTGCAGTGGTGGGGAGCACACACCTCTGAATGAGGACGATCCACAATCATCGGCCCTTGGGTCTGCCTCACACCCTTAGTCACGCCCAACGCCACATCGCATGCACTTTCCGCTCCTGCCTTCCATGGCATGTTATTGTTGCTTGCTTCAGTGGTGGCTGCTACTTTTCTGTACTCGTGCCTCCGCTGAGCAGTCTTGTCCGGTCCCCAGGCCATGCACCACAAGAACACCCTTTCTGTCCCATGTGCCGCAGATGGTTGACCCTAACTTCCGCGAGCAGTTCGCCATCCCCCAGCCCACGGAGGCGTTCAGTGCGCTGCTGCAGGCCGTGCCCGAGGAGTTCGTGGGCACCAGTGTGAGGCTGCACCCTGTGGTGGAACTCATATGCGCGGAGGTGAGAGACGGGACTCGTGAAGGCCAAGGGACAGGCTGTTTATAAGGGATGGGCCGTGTACAAGCCAAGGCAGGTGTCATTCAAGCACAGTGGGCCTGACAACTTGGGACCTGGAATGTGTCAGTTGGGATGTGTCAGTTGGGAAAGGCTCAGCTCGTCAGGGACACTTGCCATGCCCGTGTGCAGGCTGCAGTGGCAAGATCGTGGGACCTTATTCTGCTACTCATACCATGAGACGATGGGAGGGTACAACGTATTTAGACCTCGCAGTTGTGTGCAGCCCATCATTGCACAATCAGGTCACGGGTAATCACTGGATGAACTAGGCAGGTGTAGTGTGACAATGGTGGGATGTTTCTCTCCGCAGATGGACGCAAGACATGGGTGCTTCCTTCTTTTTTTGTTTGTAGCTTTAACTGAGGTTGGCTGTCTTTCATGCTTCCAGATGGCCGCCTCCTTTGAGGCGCGCGGCCTGACCATCCCGCCCTGGCGCCGGGCTGCCGCCATGATGAGCAAATGGATGCCGGCCAAGGCCCGGGATATCCCTGTGGACTCAGCCGGGGAGTCACCGCGCGACATGTCTCCGCCCTGCATCGACGCCACTGTGCCGCTGCTGTTCCCGACCGACACGACGGGCTGGAAGGCGGTGTCTTCGCCGGAGCGGCGGCTGCAGGAAGCTGCCCAGCAGCTACAGACGCTAGCGCTCCACAGCCAGCAGCAGGCGTCCCCCACGCATATCCTGCAGCTCCTGGCGCCGCAGCTGGCCCAGCAGCAGCTGCCAGCTGGCCAGACGGTGCAGCCGGTGCAGTCACCAGCTGCACCAGCACCGGTGCAGGCAGCAAGCACAGCCCGGTCTGCTTTAGCACCGCTGCCAGAGGACGTTGCCTGCCTTCCCATTGAGCCCATCGTGCAGCAAGCCTTACAGCAGCAGTGGTTGGGCGGAGGCGGCGTGGATTTGAATCTGTTGCGCGCCCCCACGTTGGACAGCCTGTTCCGCCATTCGGACACCTGTTTTCCGCTTGCCCGCACCTCCGCAATGCTTCCAAGCGCAGAGTTGACTGTGGAGCTAGGCAGTGCGGCGGAGGGCTCCGTCTGCTCGGCAATGTTTGCACGCCATTCCGAGCCGGCCCTGAACAGGCAACGCAGCCAGGTGTCGTTGCTGTCCGTGCAGCTCGCAACAGCCCGGCCTGTATCCCCCGCACCACCGGCTGCCGGCCCCGCTCCCGCTCTCGGCCGGCCGTCCTACCCGCAACCCCGCACCGCACCACCGCAACCATCAGCACCACCAGCGCCTCCTGCCGCTGCTGCTGCTGTCGGCGGCCATGTGTTCAACACCAACCCGCAAAAGCCGCAAACTGATCCCGCCAAGTTCGCAATCTCGGCCACCAACACCAATGCCACAACCAGGGCAGCCGGGCCATCCGTCCCGCAGCTTACGCCCCGTCCTGACGGCCCCATTGCCAGCAGTGCTGCTGCAGCACCAGCACCTGCCATACACAGCAGGAGCGGCAGCAGCTGCGGCGATGTTCAGCCAGCAGTGATGGTCCCCGGCCTGCTTCCTCCACCACCAGCCACAGCTAGGCAGCCCTGGGCAGGCCCAGTGATCCACAAGGTCCGGTATGGAGGCTCCGGTAATGTCTCCCCGCAAGTGGCATCTGGCTCTGGCTGATTCAAACAAGCAGTTGTGTGATGCAGCCTTGCTGCACCACATGTGGGCCTCCACACGAGCCGACTGCAATTGACGGACTCCGCCAGACAGTCCAGGCCCAGTCGACACGCCAACGCAATGCACATGGCCTGCACTGTAGATCATGCAATGTACTGGAGTCAGCTGCACCACCCATATCAGCTTGGTGGCTGTGCACAGTTCAGTGCCATTTGCAGGTGTGGATAAGTTGGTGCTGGTGGGGTGCACAGATCATAGCAGCAGGAATGATCTCACGTGGGCCTAATGCAATAGCGCCACAGGCTGTAGCGGTTGTGTCCTGCAGACAACGGGCACAGGAGGCGGCATATCCTACCGGTGTATTTACAGCATGGACAGGAGTGGTCATAGAGCAGTGCCAGTAGCCTATCCAGTTGGAATGTTGGCAGCCGGATGCCAGACCCAGGCGTGATGGCGGGATATTTGACAGTGCGTTCAACCACACAAAGGGTGGCACAAGGGCGTGCAACTCCGTGGAGCGTGCGGTATGGGGCAGAGTAGGCGTCAGCGCACAGAGTCAACGGTTGGAGGCGTCCAATGGGCAAGATGCAAGCAGCTCACTAGGAGGTGTAGGAAGGGGCGATACCCAGGCACGAGAGGATCGGCTGAGACGTCTAAGTCTGTGTCTGTGGTGATGGATTTCGGCCGGAATGAGTGCGAAGCATGTGGGTGGTTAGCAGTTGATGTTGAGAACCTGTCTGCTGCAGATTGTTGGGCGTGGGTGGGAGCTCTGGAAGGCGTTTGGCAATTCCAGCTCTCGCTCCCACATGATGTCAACATGGTGATGTGTGGTCGTCGTCCCAGCACCCTGCAGTGTGGCCGTGGACCCGGGTGTGAATGCGCATGGATCAGTTGCGTGGCGTGCAGGCACAGGGCCACATGAGCGAATGAGAGCAAGCCTTGGCTACTGTATTTCCAGGCATCAGGCAGCGAAATGCATGTGACACGTGGGTCGAAGCTTCTGTGACGACTGCAGCAGCAAGACAACAGACAGGGACCATGCCAATTGGCATAATGTCGGAGAAAACCCAGATCTGTGGCGCTGATAGTGATATAATAGGGGGCGCCGCCAGGCAAAGGCAGTCCTGGTTTGTGAAGATTGTTCGGATAAGAGTGGGGTGTGATTGCATGGAGCGGAAGCAGGTAAGGCAATGGCATGCCACAAGCGTGGGCTATGTGTTTCTAGGCCTAGTGGGACAACTCTGCCGCTCTTTGCAGAAAAGAGGCATTCTTGAGGGACATTCATATCCATGGTCAGCACGGTTACCAGACTCGACCCTGGTGCTTAGATAACTGAAGGGTGGCAGCGGCAGGCATGTCACGGTACATTCAACTTGTGTGTGGCTATGACACAGGGCATCAGGCCTTGCACTCTCCCACCTTCATCCAGAAACCGTTTCTGGAGGCGTTTCTGTAGGTTTCTTTCGCGAGGGTTTTCCATCTTTCTTTCAGGACCTCTCAGTAGGCGTCACGAGTTCATGATATCTGACGGGACAGCACATTTTCTGTCTTCAGCTCTTGGAATTCAAAAGCGCAGCATACTGCTGAGCTCGCTTGGCTGTCACTTCAAGTAGGAAAAGGATAGGTGTGGATGGATTCTTCGTCAAGTGGTGTGGGAGTTGAAGCGTGTGTTTAGTGGTCTCTCACATGGCATAAAAGCAAGCTTACTTTGCTGCAATGTCTCGTGTCTTGCATTAATAGAAGAGGAATGGGTGAGTTTGAAGAGCTGGTGTGATTAGTGTGTTGCTTGTGCATAGCACAGCTCTTCATCGGTTGGGTGAGGTTGGGTGAATATATCCGTTGGGTGTGCTAGTGCTTTTGAATTCTCCTTATGGCCGGCAGCGAGCAGCTGTGCTCCGTGCCTTCATTGATTGTTAAAAAAACAAGTTTTTGGGGATGGATTCGCTTCTGTTGAAAACAAGGGGGATGCTTCATTGGATGCTTTATGGGCCATAGAGCTTGGCTAATGAATGTTGGCGAATTTATGTTTTGCGAAAGCCAATTCTGGTCTTGACCTTGGGCCGTGCATTGTGCATGCAGTGGTCTTCGGTCGCTTGACAAGAAAGGGCAGGGCCTCATGCATGCATGCAGTTCAGTGGCTGTTTGAAAGCTAGCTGGGCTTCAGCGCATGGATTGCGTGCATGGCATGGGCTGTTGGCATGCATACAAGCAGTGGTCTGCATGCCGGCCCTGGTCGCCCTAACCTTGACCAACATACGAACATGCTGCAAGAAACGATTCATGTCGCACACGCATGGCGTACCCCTTGTCGCACTTTGCATGTGGCAGCCACACACTTGATAGGCCATAGCTACAGAGCCTACAGGCTGGCATGAGTGGTTGGCCCACATAGCACAATGCACAAGGGTTTAAGCCCAATGTGGTGAATACAGTGGTCAGCTGCAGGCTCACCAGAGTCTAGGCACGGACGGCTAGCAATATCTAGCGATTTTGGTAGTTCATGCAGGGAATTGTGCTCGTGTACAAGCAAAAAGATGGAAGCGCAATCAATTTATGCAACGGTTGTGAGGAGCGACTTTAAACTATGAGCTCGGTACACAAGTGTAAGGCAGGCCTAGTCTATCCACGCCAAGGCTGATGGCCTGCTTGAGGAAGGGTTGCTATTTGCTGCATGTTTGGTGGGCCACAGCAGCAGTGAACGGTGCCGGCTGAAAGTCTTTCCCACATGAATTGATCTGATCTGTTGTGGCACTGTTGTGGTGCTGGTTCACTGTGGAAGTACAGCATCTGTAAAGACGAATCATGCGAGGTACCAGAATTCACAATCAACCAACTGTGGTGTGCAAGGACCACCCGGTACATTCAGAACCAGCCGTGCGATCAATAGCCGGCACCTTCCAGCACCAACTAAGCTGACCGTGCACATGTGTGCTAGCAAAGTCTGCTCACCACATCAGCAGTGTTGGCATATTCTGAAAGCGGCATCATACTGAACGCGCTGTTGTTTCAGAATTGAATCAAAGACTTCAACATACATTGCGTGACTGCAAAAAAAAGAAATTATAAATGAAGCCTTGTTTGTTGGTCAAAGTTTGGGCGCAGCGGTAGGGTGTCGAGCACGGGCAACGGGACAAAACGTCTGGCACAAGGTGTCGGCAACTCAACTGCAGCTCAACTGCTTACTGTACTTGCAACACCACACAAGCGCAACCGTGTAGTGCACAATAATCTTGTAAATAGTAATGGGCTGCGCAGGATATGATACCGCCTGTGAGCTTTGCGTGAACTTGAGCGCAAGCTCCTCCTAGCGCCAGGGGTAACCGACAGCCGCCAGTATGTTGCTGGGGCCCCGGCTGCGAACATACTCCACACCCTCTTGATCGCGTACGAGCAAAGTTCCGGCGAACCCCAAGGCACTGCGCGGCAGTAGACAGGCATTGTGTTGTTACCTGTAGCAACTGGGATTGTGTAAGAAAAGATTCTTACCCATCTGCACACCTGGATTGCAATGGCATCCATGTCCTGGGAAATCACCACGCAAGGACTTTGCATGCCTAGCTAACCTGCTGGGACGGAAACTGACCCAAGATTATCTCAAAATTTGAAAAAGAACACCATATGTTGTTTTGTCCCTGAGTTGCGGGACACATCCCTTCTGCGCATTGCGCGCATCGACACGGATGTGAAAAGACAACAACAACAACAACAACAACACAAAGCAGCGAAATGTCTGGGCAAGACATGTGACAAGCGGTGATGGTTGGAATCCCACCTCCCCCTTCGAACTCTTAGTATGTTCATTCACCTTGAGTAGGTGTCTTATAAATTAGGCTTTGGTGCTGCTTTATTGAGTATCTGCCTATTCTTGACAGACAGCACAGGTATGAAGTCTATGAGGCCGTCCTCGCTGCACGTCGCTGGAGCCACGATATGGGCTTGTTTGCTTCTAACTGTGTGTTCTCTCCCAATGCCATGTGACCACCGGGCCCAACAATCCGCCAGTTACACACTCTGCCTGGCCATCCCTTTCAACTCACTTTACCGCCAGGGGCCCGTCACACTCCTGTGACCGGGGCACCATAACCATCCACTGGGTGGTTAGAAGTACGTTATAAGACAGTTGCTCGCCGGCCCCTGCCGCCCTCTCCACCTTCCCACATAACCCGTGACCTGAGTCCGACTCTATGCCATTGCTTGCGGCTGGTACACCTTGTGGGCTAGCTTGTAGCTGGCCTTCTGCTCGATTACGAACAACACCAGCCATGCTATCTGATGCATCACTTGTAGCACCAGCCACGGGGTCAGGTGCAGGGTTGGATGAGGATGTATTTTCTTCCACCCGGCTGGGCTTGCCGGTCCAGCGGCAGCAGCAGCTGAGCAGCGCCTGGCAGGCAGCGGCCAGCTGCAGTGGCGACGGATCCAGCGGCAGCTGCACGGCACCTGCCTGCCAGGGCAGGCTTCGTACCGGAAACGGCTCCAGGAAACCGACAGACGCTGTGGCGAAGGCTGCGTGTAGGGCCAGCTGAATGGGCGGTGCGGGAGGCAGGGCGGGCGCGAGGGGGAGCGGAACCACCTGCATCACGTGTTACAGACAGCCAGTATGCTCCACACACAGGCATGTCAATGCAAGCAACCGCAACAAGTTGCGTGTCCAAAGAGCTTGACAAGAGCATGATGACCTACTTGCACGTGTTTGTGGGGCTGGCTGCGGCCCGAGTGCGGCCCACAGTTGTAGAACGCCAGGCCGCCGGCGGGCATTGCCTGCAAATAAGGAAACGCAATACACATCATCGGACATGAGTGTACTCACCTTCATCTGTCGCACAGTATCACAAACTTGCAGGCCTCACATGCACACAAGGAGCAATGAGACTGCCGCAGCTTGCCATGCAGTGAGCAGGTTTCTAGGCTTCCTCTTATGTGCGTTCTTGTCTTGTTCTGTTGCACAGCAACTTCAAACCGACACTGCACGAACCTGCAGGAGGCAAGTATTCACCATGGTGGTTCCTCTGAAACCAACAGTCATTCTAAATTGAACAGCCTTGGACAGACTGCTGTGCTATTGGCAATGTGCGGGAATGCATGGCTTGTTCCATTGTTACCATCGTCACTCCTACCTTGAGCAACCGCCATGTGGCGTCCCAGTCACTGGCGTTCAACGGGTCTGACTGGGGCTGAAACGTTCGAGTAACCACCTGAAACGTACAAGAAAACAAACAAGGGTCTGAAGCAGATGTGGTGGCAGCGATACCATGTGGACTACAGCGACTCACTGGTAGACAGACCCATTTCGCTGCCTACAAAGATGGCGTTATCACTGCGGTACAAGCCTGGCAAAGCAAGGCCAAGCCAGATGGCGGTACCACCTTCCTTGCAACTGATTCCAAAGCCTATTCGTGCATGTGTGCTGGCCAAGAGCAGCTGTCTGACCCATTGGTGCCCTTTGTGCAGGGTCCTTGTGATATTCAGATGATATGTAAGATGCGAATGAAACCGATGGAAAACCGTCAGTGGATCCGACAAACCATGGTGCACTTTCGAAACTCACTAACCCCCTGATGCTGTCCCATGCCAAGCGCCCTACATCGTCTTACCAGGCAGTGATGGGGCACCACATTGAACTTGTTGAGCACCAGGGTGTGGGTGTCGCTCAGCTGGCCCACCTGCACGTGTGCACATCACGTGATGGCGGTTTCTCACTGCACATTCCGCAGTGTCCCGGCTGTGATGTACCTCGTTTTATGATGTGCCAAGGTGCAACTTGAGCCTTGCGAGCCATTGAACTAAAGCGTCAGCTGTTATCCACATTGGCGAGCAAACCAGCTCTCATGTCACACACGCACAGCCTTGAAAACTGAGGAAGCCAATGCATCAACCTTACCGTCAGTTCTGGTTCAGGAGGGAGAAACGGATTCCGCCATGCCGGCTTTGGACCGTTTCCTTCTGCGACATGCGCATGCCCACCACATACAAATAGTCAAAACGGCAGACTGAACGACTGCTTAGTAACAGATTGCATGGTTTGGTATCTGCAACCTATGATCCCAACGAAGCAGCCAGACCGGTTGCATAACCGACAAGCTGTGTGGTTGACTCCTGTCACATCATCTGGGAAGAGCTAGTTGTGGGGGGCAGCGTGGAGGCGGACCAAGCAAGTGAGCAAGTAGCAATCAATCAACCAACAACGAGAAACCCGACAGGCAGAGGACATCAAGCAGCCCTGCCTCAGAATGTAGGAGAGAGTTAGGCCCTTCGGGTTAGCCTGGTTAGGCACTGGTTGGCCTGTTTGCCAACCAGGAGCTAACCGTGCCCGCCCAACCATACCAACCATAAGTGCACCTGCTGGTGGCGGCCCACTGGGCTTGGCCTTGAGCGCTGTGGCCAGTCTGATGACCCATGCCAGCCCTGTGCCAGCGTCAGTGACAAGTTCGGTCTGCATGCAGACAAGTCAGGACAAGCAAGAGACATGTTACATCTGACAGACTGACCGTGTGCGATCAATTCAAAAAAATCGATGTCATCACTTTTGATCATGTCACTAGTTTCAGTGATGTTACCCCTTACCCCTGCAGTAACGCTTGCCAACTCGTTACATGGTTGCGGCTAGTAGTACAATATGCTCTCCCATGATTGTGTGCATGATAGTGCGCATCCATGTGTGTGTCCATGAACTGTGCTGAGGGCGAGGTGCATCCCTGTCTTGTGACATCTCCTGGCATCACGAGCTGTATGGATATCTCCTGGTCAAGGGTACTGCATGGACATGTATGACGTCATGGATGACGCGGGTGAGTGTGTCTGTCAGAGTTTGTATTGCGCTGTATCACCTACTGCAATCGCACCGTTGTCTCTGTCTGAGTGGCAGCGCCGCACTGCTGGGCTGCATCGTACTTGATCAGAGTCTGGGTCCAAATGTCTGACTGCTCTAGCATTTCATGGGCGGCTGTCAAAGATGGCTCTGATGCTGCATGATTACTGATTATGTTAGCTGCACTTAGTTGATGTCTTGAAACCCTTGGCAGCTTGTCAGCCCCCTGCACAGTGTGCGCGTAGGCTCCGGTCGCGGGAAACTCAGGGTAGGAACATCAAGATTGACACGTCAGCATCCGACTATCTACCTGGCGCGGTGGCGGTTGCACACGGAGGGTTGGGCGCAGGCTGTGCGCGCCCAGCTGGAGGCAGCGCATCGGCTGTGATTGCGCATGCAAGCAAGGTGGTTGTCCTTTCTGAAAGGAAGGATGGCGACCACAGTGGCTGTACTCATGCGAACTGGTTGAAAGCGGCCAGCATGCACAGCTGCATCTGCAATGCCACATCCGCACGGCCACCATTTCAAACTTCACAGTCGCACGTGTTCGCGTCGCACGTGCAGAAGAGGTTTGAGCCAACTACATGTATGCTGTGCGATCCGCCACCTGCTGGCCTTGCGACAATACAGAAATCAGCACAAACAGCCGCTCAATTGGGCTGACTAGCTGTCCTGCCCAAAGCCCGTACGTGTTATGTGGAAGCGTGTAATTTACATACAGTGCTATGCTCTGTGAGAGGCAAGACCGCTCTACAAATTGTTTCCTGCTGTACATGCCTTTGAAACAAGGGCGCAGAAATCGGTGCTTTGTGTTGATCGAGGCAGTTTGTTCAGCATGCTTCTCATGTCCTGCCTGCCTGATAACTGAGGCTGGATCTGATCTGCACACCGTTGTGACCAGAACTGACACCATGTTACAAGTCACCTGCAAAACCTTGGCGCAAAACTGCGCACGCATACGAGGGCTAACGAAACGATTGACGTGCGGTTCAGCATGGTCGTGCACCGTGGGCACAGCCATGATAGCATGAAAGAAGCACTAACCACTTGACATAAGCACCTTTTGGACCAGCATAGCAGGGGCAACAACACTTGTGTCACGTGTGCGTGCCACTGAAGGCCCACTGTCTGCCTTGCATATGGCAAACCCTGGCTGTCTGTATGTCAGGCAGTGCCCCAGCGTAATCTGTCCTGTGACACCCGTCACGGGCCAGCGATGCATGTATGAGCGTCTCTTGCCTCAGTCATGCACCAGTGCACAGCTGGTGTGTGCCAGCAGCTGTTGGGCTCCACCATAACAGCTCATGCAGCAAGCGTGCTGAGCAGCTGCCATGGCTGCTCTTGCAACTGACATGGCTGGTGCATGCAGAAAGCATGGCCGTGAATGTGTGCGCCTCCAACCGGGTCCATAGCATACATGTAATGGGCAGTGAAGCCATTTGCTGTCCAGGTTGCAGTTCCAGACTGAATATAGTTGGCCTAAATAAGGTTGACAGCAGTCGTGAGCTGTTCTGCCATGATTGGCAGCTGTAAGGCTGCTGACTCGCCGAGCTGTGGCTGCCAACCTTGTCTTTGTGCCGCACACCGGGAAGCTTCATCCCATGGCATACCTGCATGCGTGCAAGTGGTAGAGGAGAATTATATGCATCAGATGCTGAAGCTGGGCTGAACAAAGTCGACAGTGCATGCGCCCAACCGGCCAAACCTTGAGTGCATGCAAAAGTGAAGCAGCGCTGGACCAAAGCCAGAGCTAGATGTGACTCGGATATGATGCATGTTTCTAATCCACTCACTTGCGTGTCCATTCCCGGGCGGTCTCCTCGTACCTGCGCCTGTCTGTCTTAATAATCTGCAAAGCAGGCACAAGTCAAGCTGTCAGACAACCATGTGCCATGCATCAAGCGGCAGCATGAGCTGGCTGTCAAGTTCTTTACTTACATGTGCAATCTCTGGCACCAGAGGGTCGTCAGGGTTGGGGTCCGTCAGCAATGAGCAGATGGAGAGCAACACCTGCATGAGACAAGACAAGACAAGACAAGACAAAAAGTTGCTCATGGAACGCCATAACTCAAACAAAGCCAATGTAATGACCAATCCACTCCTGCGTCGCTTACCTTGGAGACGGTGAGAGCTGGGCTCCACTGGTCCTTGAGGATATCAAGGCAGATCGCACCCTGGGAGTTGATGTTTGGGTGATAAACCTGTAGACACGAGTTGCGAGCACACGCCAGCGTCAGCATTGTAATCAAAAGAATCCTCAATGCCCTTCCTGTCAAACCAGCCTTGATAAAAAGGCTGTAGCTCTCGGAATTACCCAAAGCTGCGCTGCCTCACCTTGGTCTGGAATGCTACTTTAGGGGGCTTGAAGGGGTAGTCTGGAGGGAAGTGAATGCTGCACAAGCGGAGAAAGAGCGAAAACGGTGCAGAAGTTGAGGGCGGGGCTCCGAGAGACAAAACATCATTGATCTGTAGCCCTAAGCCGCGCCTCACCTCACAAAGAACACACCGCCGGAAAAGGGGCTGTCTGCAGGACCCATGATAGTTGCCTGCAGGGGGCGGCAGCAATTGAAGCTCGTAATCAATTTGTGGCGCATAGCTATGCAGGCCCAAGGCGTGCACGCGCACAAACGTCGTGATGCTGGCTCTATCATACTGGCAAAACGACTGTGCCTGGTCTGGGGCTGTAGGCAGGACGAGAGCCATGCTGTGCCCGTACACTGCCACAACCTGCGTTGCGCCCGGTCTCACCTGCCAGCAGAACAGATCGTCTCCCGCTGGTCCAGCTGAGCAGTTTGGCGGGGGATCCTTCTGTAGGTCCGCCAGCTCCTTCTGAATTCTTTTGCTGGCCTGTTCAACGGGCAGCCCAGAAGCTTCATGAGAAAACCCATTTCAAAGCTCTTCCCTACTTTACACAACATGGACACACTGTACACACCATGCTGCGCCTTGCGCTCCTGGTAGGCTTCTTGTTGTCGCCTAAGCAGAGACCTCGATGTCTGGTTTCGAGCAAACTAGGAATGGGTGGATCTGAGAAGAGGGCGTGCGGCCTTGTTTGCCGCTGCTCAGAAACAAGCGCAAGTAGGGCGCGGTAGCAAGGAAAAGGTGGTCGCAACGTGTGCAACGGTCGTGCACCTTTTCAGTAACCGAAGTAAAGGGCAGACACGCACTGCTGGCAACTGTCTCGACATCGCCTTGTGTATGTAGCAACTGCCTGTACGCAAGCTTCAAACGCCGCAGCTTGTGCAACCCTCAAAAACAAGTTTGCCAGTTCTGGGACATTCCACGTTTTTGCTGTTGGCACTGACCCTGGCAACCCCGAATGCATACATGAGGCATGTCATGAACCCGGACAATGGGCATGCATGGAAAAGACTTGCCAGTCTCCTCATTAGAATTGTGGCCAAGCGTAAAGCTATCCTGGACGGTCTGGACTGAACTCTCATTTGTGGTTTGAATAGGTGCTGTT
>QAXH01004685.1:348-54555 GCA_004335635.1 Chloromonas sp. AAM2
AAGCATCTGCAGCCCACAGTTGGCAAGCTTGCCTGGGACAAGAATAACGCACAGTTTTTCCTTGGCCAAGGCGGTGCAGCAATCCCTGAGGGGGAGAGGCAGCTTGTCAAGCATCTACAGTAGACCCAGAATAGCATTGGACATTGTTAACAGTATAGCAGTGACTCACTACTGTTTTCCCCTGACTCTGAGCTCTGACTCTGACCCGTATCCCTGACTAGACACTCCAGACACATCACACATGGTAGGCCTGCTTGAAATGTATCAGCTGACAGTTGGACCAAATGAAATGTAACAACTGGGCAAGCAGTCGAGGATGCCAAGTTGAGATGTCTGTGCAGTGTCTGTGCATACACACAGGAACCATGGCCAATCCCAGGAACCACTGTGCACCTGCCGCTGCCATCAAGTATAGTATGATTGTGCATGTAATGCCTGCAATGCTCATACATCCAGTGCTACTCAGTTACTTCAGGTACAGGTGGAAAACCCTAGTCAGGGTCACAATGCTACCAACTCCTGTGCAACTGCCTGGGATCCGGTGGAAAACTTTCCTTTTACCCACCTTTTACTTCCTCTTTCCCCCTTTTTCCCCCTCCTCTCTCCCCTCCTCTTCTGCCTTTCCCGGACCGAGCCTCCTCATAGAGGGAAAAAAACCCGTTGGGGTGTGTGTGTGTGTGTGTGTGTGTAAGGTAACTCGACATCTTAACTCAGCGCTGGCCGAACCTGGCTGCTTGATTGGAGAGGGACAGGTTAGGCTCAGCAAGCATCCACTGCTAAAGCCAGGCTGCATACTCATTGTTGCATGCTGAACCACTATCCAGTGGACAAACCATGGCTGATTGCACACAGACCAGGCAGGGAGTCAACTCTGGTGGTAGGCCAGGCAGTCAACTCTGTTCTGGATCCTTTCCACCGTATCCCTTTTGCAAAGAACCATTACAACATCCTCCAGGTCCTGACCCACCCAGTTTAGGTCCATCTGGCCTCAGCTGAAATCCAATCTGCTCATGCATAACCATTTGAATGTTTTAGGCGCACAAACTGTCAAAACAATTTGTCAGAATTTCCGGAATGCGCTACCAGAACGGAAACCAGATTGTCAATCCAGTTGGTAAACCGCTCACTCACGAGAAACTGGTCGGTTGTTATCCACGAGCTCATCGCCATTGCCATGGAATTATACAGTGGCTACCGCAGTGTCTGCTATTTGACGAGGGCAAGGCAGGGACTAGGCGAAGTTGTTCTCAGAGCAAAGGTATGGCTGTGCTCACACCATTGTCAGCTGCTCGCGCACATTGCACTCTGATCATCGTCTATAGGAAGCTCATGCCGTGCCTTCGCCATCCAAACACGGCGCCTTGGGTCCATGCCTGCAGATGGGTGCGTCATGGCGACTCATATGTTTATCCATCCTCATTGTCGTCGGGCTGGCGGCCGGGGCCCAAGCCCTGGACGCAGCCGGTAAGCGGGGGATGATTGGGCATCTGCATTATTCCGATAACACGCTCTTGTGCGTGCAGGCGCCTAGAACATGCACAGATCCTGTGTGTGTGGCAGCCCCTAACAGACCAAGCCCTGGGATGTGGCCCTTCCGCTGCAGAAAGTTTGCGTGGTAAACATGCATGATACCTGCAATATGTAGGCAAGGACGCAAACTTCAATCTGGCTGTGCAATCTGCAAATCCGGCCAGTCAGCAGCTGCTGCAGACAGGTGTGCGGTTGCTTCTGTTTGACCATGATTGCCTTGCTGCATGCACCGTGCCACTTGACCTGCTATCACTTGTTTGACTGCAGCCTGCTACAAGCCTGCTACAATCGCTAGCCTACTAAGGCCCTATGACAGTTGTGCACTAAGACAGTAGCAGATGTAGGAAGATGAACATAACAGCAGTGCGCTGCATAGCCTGCCTGAAAGGAAAAGGAGGCATCAGTTAAACCACTGCAAACCGAAAACAAATCAAAAGCTCTCGGTCTACAGTGTTCAGGTGTGCCAAGAGATGGCAAAATATGGCAAGCAATAAAACACACAGAACACCGCAACGTGCACACCAAGTCCACAGTTGATCTAGCTCGAGCCTTAGGGTCTTGTGTCAGACAAACTTGGCAAACTTCTTTTTCTGTTTTGGTAAGATGGCATCTTACTGCGTATCCATTCTTTAATAGGCATGTCAGTGGAGTGGTTTGTGATAGCGAATGAAATGTGTTTTGCACGCCATGTTGCAGATACATCTCTGATAATTCAGCTTGTTGGTGAAGCAAAGGGTAAGGCGCCAAAAAGTAAGCTGCCTGCGCACCGCCGGCTGCAGCAAAACAGTGAGTAGGGTGGCCGCGCAACAGTATTATGGAAGAACAGTAAATAAATGTATAAATGATAATCGACAGTATGTTGTTCTGGACGAGTTGCACACATGGAGTGTTGTTGGGTACCCCAGGCAGCATGGGCCATCTGTTTGGTCCCTGCTATAGAGGGCGTTTGACGTCATTTCTTGTAACAGTAACAAATTTGCTGTGCAAAGCCCCACAAATTTCCTGTGCTCACAAACATGCTTGGGCATGCTCACGTCTGCTGATGTGGCCATCCGCCATCGCTCTACGTTCTGTGTTATGGCTCGTGTCATGACCTCACACCTCGTCTCTTGCCCTCAATGGTTCACCCACGTGCATGCAAGATCAAAATATGCGCATGTGAGCGGATAGCAGTCTCAGAATTGGAGCTGATAACGCTGTTGCCTCTGTGTTCAGATGCCTCGACACCTTCCTGTGGGCTGGGCACCAAGGCTTGCGATAACCTCTGCATAGACGCAACCCATGTGTGCTGTTTTGACGGCACCGGCAGCTGCCCGGCAAACTTTACATGCGTTCCGAACACAGCAGAGTGCGTTGTGAATTGCCCGTCAAACACGCAGCAATGTGACCAAGTGTGCATTGAGACTGGGGCAGTGTGCTGCAGCACTGGCAGTGGGTCGTTCTGCCCTAAGGACTTTCAGTGTGTTCCTGGTAACGGCACGTGCCAGGCGAAGCAAGCAGGCAATGCACCAGCCAGCGTAGGTTGGATTACAGGCCTGCTGGCTGTCCTGGCAATGCTCTTAGTTGCAGCCTTGTGAATCATGTAGTCAACACTGTGTACAAGATGCATGTCATTTTTTCAGCAGTACAAGTGCCAGGACTGTGAATCGCATAAACAACGCCTCAACATGGAATGTCCTGTATGATTTATGTGGAATGCCGTAGGCACATGGGATGCTGAGGTTTAGATCTCACGTACCCTGAGAGGGTTTTTGATCAGGCTTTGGCATGTGCTGTTCGTATGACCTGTATGACTGCTTACAATAGAAGTACGGACATGGCCAGCCAGGGGAGCGATGAGCACTGCATCAGAAAACCACTAGCTTATACCTAACCAGCTGGTTGGCCAAGATGCTGTTGTATACTGTTGTGTGAGTGGAGTATGCAGGATGGACTAGACTGGTTCCACGTACCTAAGCCTTGGTAAGCCTTGCTACAACTTTACTCTTTCGTGCACGCACAACCCTTGCGGCAAAGCATCATGCACGGCCGTTTGCGCAATCATGCATTGGTAGGATCCCTACCCGGCGAAGAGTGCGATTTTGGGTGCTTGAGCATCCAAGGCATGGTGATGGACGGGCTTGCTCGGAGCTGAGACCCTGCGGAGCTGAGATTTCAGTGCTTGTGTTGTCCTTGCGTCCATTTGTTTGCTCTGACAAACGTCAACGTTCTTGTGTTGTCCTTGCATCCGTTGCTGGCTGCGTCTGCCAACCTGTGGCTGCGAATATTTCTCGAGTCATCCCTTCCTAGAATGCTGCTGGCCACATGGCAATCTGGGCCAAACCCTGTAGTTAGCTCTCTGCAACTGCATGACAGTTTGCAGCCTGTGATTCGCAAGGGTTTTGACTGGGCCTGGCGGAGCAAGGGATTTCCTGCCTATCATAATGTCAGCCTGCTACCTTCAAGGCTGGAAAGGGCTCATTTGTTGCAGGCTGAGCCAGCTACAGGCATCCCTATGACTCGGGATTGTGGGATACTGTTCGTACACAGACTGAGTTGAGCTTGTAGAACTCCAAGAATTGATTGAATGATTTGTTACATCAGGGAAGCCGACAAAGGACACGGGACGGATTGTGTACCGGCCCGACCTACCCTGAGCAAGAAAGGAGCAGAAAGGCAGGAACAAAGGCAGAAATTAGCCCAAAGGCAGAAAAGGCAGGAACGAACAAGGCAGAAAGAAAGGCAACCAGCCACGAAAAACAGGAACAGAGCACAGAACGTGCATGCAAAGCGGGTTAGTCCAAGCGCCACAAGCAAGATGCCCATGCATGCCATGCAAAGAGTCTATGCGTTGCGAGCCAGTTGGTTTCGTCTCCAAGAATGGCGCAGGTGCCCTGCCTCTCACCCTGGTGGTCTGTCGCAACCAACTCAACCGACAGTCCCACGTGCAAGCCGTAACTGTAGCTTGCATATTCTATGTTCCAATCATTTACATGGACAGCGTTTCACTACAGGGCCTTTCTGATGACGTTGTGCTCCAGATGTATGAGGATCTCCGTCTGCTAACCAGTAGGTTGATGGATTCTCACACTGTTCTGTTCCCCAGGTTTACCCTGTCCTGCAGGTCCCCACGCAACCCTTGTATGGAGCAGCCTATGTCTGCAATTTTTCGCGTCACTAGCACACAAGCGCGTGCCATGCAGAAAGAAGCACCAAGGCACTCAACGGACTTGCACATGTTCAGCTGCTTCCTTGTAAACTATGGAACTGCTGGACCTGTACTGAGATTCTGTTCCTTGTATCTTGAAAGCTCTGCCCTTTCCTTAAAGAAAGTATGTAGCGGTGTTGATTCAGGCCCCAGTCTAGGTCTCACATTTTTCGTGAAGCGCCAACAGCTTCCACAACAGTCCTGACAAACACAGGCACGTCAGTTGCAACTGCTGCAGTTGCTCCGCAAACGCAAAGCATCTGTCGTGGCCAGCCTGGAGCTGAGCATGTAGAAAGAACAACAAAGGCACCCAGGGTCATTTATGAAAATTCCTACTTTTGCTTGAGTTCTAAAGGAGGGACGCACCCATCCATACTTGGAGCCCAGCCCGGACTACTTGGATGCCTGGCTTACGAAGTTCATGATGCCTGTTCCACGACAAGTCTGGCCTGCCACTATGTGTTATAAAGAGATGTTGTGCATGAATTGACGACTCACATCGTTGGCATTGCAAGGAACGTGTCCTTCTCGCACAATGTGTACATAATTTTGTCTTGAAGGCCATAGACGAGAACTGAACAAGAGATGCTCATGAGCCCAGTGCACCCAAGCCTTGTTTAGATACAAGAGATTTACACATGTAATGCACTTGTGTTTCTCGCGCCCATTATGCTGGGCTTTCCGTCTGGCGTCAACAGCCTTCAGGCCAAAGACTAACAGACGAGCTCCACAGCAGCCAGTGTTCAAATATTTCAGTGGCAGCAGTGCTACTTGAACGCAAAACAAACCGCCTAGGCAGCCCTGGCTGACTGCTGAGCTGATTCTGAGATGAGCACTGTGTATCAACCTGCTAAGCGGAGCAGTGGTGACTCATGCAGAGGCTCGAAAGAAAAGAAGAAATGCCGGTGCTGTTCAGCAGCTGGGTTACTGAGCACTGTGCTGAGCACTGTGGCGAGGGCTGCCAGAGCCTCTATGGTGCATGCGAAGGGTCATCAGGTACGTGGAGTCAGTCGTCAGTGAGACAGGTTTGTCACTGGCAGAAGAGGGCCAAAGGACCACCCTCAGACGTTCAGCCCTGGTGCAGCCTGGCTGCCTCTTCCTGGACGTGACTGACTGGCTCCCTTTATCTAGTCTTTGGCCTTGACTTTGGCGGCTCCGTCCTGTTTTGCTTTGCGTTGGCCTGCCAAGCCTGCTTTGTTCCCTGCTTTCGTTTTGCTTTCTTGCCCAGGGCGGTGCCCATCCCGTTCCGTGTCTTCTGACGGCTTCCCTGGTGTAAATACATATATACTAGATCAAGAGACATGTCAGAAGGTGTTGCACAACTTGCAGTACAAGAGTGGTGCAGAATGGGGCAGAATCACACAGACGGCAGAGATTGGACCGTCTCCGTCTCCGTCTCCAGGATTTCAAAAGCGACCGAAATGGTTTGAGGCAGTCTCTGGAAATGGATATTGCTGAAAGCCAAAGTCCGTGTCAAAGTCCGTGCTGTGCACTTCAGCTGCTGGTTTCTTGTGTTTGTTTGCAGTCCAATCCACGGCCTGGCCCCTGGGCTCTTGTGCACTGCATTCGTGCCTGTGCTGACTGCGCTTTCCCAAATGCTGTCCCTTCTGCAGGCCCCTGGATTTGACGGCATTGACCCTGGTAGCCTTCTCGCGCAGGAGGAGTATGGCCAACCTGCAAAGCTGTGAATATCAAGAACGATGCTGTGACGTATGCTCCTGGCTCACTTATCACGGCCACTGCATCAGTTGTTGCCTTGGCGTTGTTGCCTTGACGTTGAGAAGTTGTTGCATTGACGTTGATCTAGTTGTTAATAGCGGTTGACAAGACATTTGCTCTTCGGCTGCTGTGTTGCAATTCTCTGCCTGCCGTGTTGCGTTTGTTTGCGACATTGCTCGCTGCTGCCTGTCTCATTGCATTGCTAGTCACACTTCAGTTGATGCCTGATGTAAGGAGTAGGGTGCAGTGTGAGTGGCGCAGTATCAAGTGGCGTTACCACACGTCTCTATGCACAACAGACGCTGGCATGGTATCATGACACATCCGCAGACTCTTCCAAAGCAGCGCCTCACACATCAAAACGATAGAAAGGCCTGGACTTTGGCTGGACGTATACCAGTTTACACATCCCAGTCTCACGCCAACTGTTGCAGACGCAGTATTCACTATCTGTCCACGTCCACAATCCAACCATTCCGTGAAATTGTCCACCTTTCCCTGTTGCAGCACTGACTCCAGTGCTGTTTTTGTAAAATGTTCCAGAACTGGCAAACTGTTTTTTTGGCCTGCAGTGCTGTTGGTACATAGAATATAGGATATGGTTATAGCAGTGTCTGTTGGTCTACTGGTCAAAGTCGGGGTGGAAAGACAGAGCAAGTACCAATCCTGCACCGTCTTGTTCATCTCAGCCTCCATGTGAGCCCGCCTGACTATCTTCAAACGCTGCAGTGTGGCAAGTCCTATCGCGTCCTATCGCTTCAGTGAGACATGTCCTTGAATATGCCATGAAGTAACGTCATATGGCAAAAAATGCCGCTTAAATGACTGGAATTCGCTATCAACAGTTGACATTGTGAGGTTGCCATTTCACTAGCGCTGACACTTACCCTCACCCTGACAATCTTTCAAGCAGTCCATTTATATGGCTAACGTGATGCGTTTGGTAGGTGTTCTGTGGGGTGATGGCCACAAGGGCTTAACCACCCCTTGCTGACACGGTCAGATTCGCCTTTACAAGGGGAAATTTTCGCAATTTGCACAAGTAGTTGATATTTGCGTTGGACGTGCTACATGGTGTGCACTCCCTCCTTGTAAGTATTAGCCAAAGCGGGTTTGTTGAGGGCACCTGGTTGGTACACTCTGTGTGGCCTGGCCTGGCCTACCCTGAGCAAGAAAGCAAAACGAACGCAGGGAGCAAAGCTCGTGACTTTCTATCTCGTTTGGCATGTTGCAGACTTAGGTGTGCAGAAAGTGTTCCAAAATTAGGTGGGCCCAACATTAACAAACGTGAAACCCCTTCAGTGGCGGCTTATCTCTTCCAACGATGCACGAACATAGAACAAACTGCCTAGGCTGCCCTGGCTGGATGCTGAGGATCTCAGCCCGAGGGTTTTGGAGCCTATGGTGAATCACGCTCCAGTCAAGTCGGATTTTCACGCTTGTCACCAGAGCCTCAACAGCATGCTCTAGTTCTGACAAGCACCGGCGCACGAGTGGCAGCTGTCGCAGTTGCCACTACCAATGCAAGCGTAAGCCAGGGCCTGGCTGGGCTGGGCTTGCCTGGCTGGGCTTACCTCTGTGTGATGGTGTGACGCACTGATTTGACTTCCGGCACAGCCAACCTTGCGCACAGTTACCCTTTTTTGCTGTGGTTGATTGCACAGTTGCCCTTTGGTTTGATTCGCGCTGGAAACCAGTGACCATACAGCCACATCACGTAGTCTGCGCTGTCTGAAGCCCCATGTCCGCAAGGTGGGAGGTGAACGCATCTGCATTGGTAGCGCTTGAACCTGAATGCATGAGCCGTGATTGCTTGTCTCGCGCAGTTGCCGTGCGCCGCGGTTTGCGATGTGCGCGCTGTGCATTCTGGCCTTTATCGTCATGGCCAAACCACAACCCTCAACAATTACGACTCAGATTGGTGAGTCGGGATCCATATGCTGCTGCTTGCTGCGCCTCAGGCTGGACGATGCACACCGAGCACCGATGAGTCAGTGGAATTCGCCTCAAGCCAGCAATCATATACGGTGGACACGCAGATTTAGATGTCGCAAAGTGGCTATCGCTGCGCGAGGCCTCTGACCGGGAAGAAAGACCTGAAAAATGAAGTGCTTGTCGTTGAATAGTGATAGTGTGGGATGCTGCGGGAGGTTGCGTTGTGGAAGTTTTGAAGGAGAGGAAAGAGGGCACGTGCCCGTCCTGACATTTGAGTTAAGCTGTCGTTTTTCTTCCCAGCTTTCTCTAGTCTTGACCTTAGCTTAGGCGGCTCAATCCTCTCATGCTTCAGTTGGCCTGCCTTGCCTGCTTTGTTCGCCGCGTTCGTTTTTCTTTCTTGCTCTGGGTAGGCCAGGGCCGACCGTTCCGTGTCCTTAAGGGCTTCCCTGGTGTAGATACACACACATATATACAAATTGTACACATACATAATATACACAAACACTAGCCATGAGCTGCTGTTATCCTGGTGCCTGTTCTGCCAGTCTCGACCTTGCTCTTCTGAAGTTTAGATGTACTTGTAAGTTGCAAGGAAGTATGTGCAAGCAATGTGTGATCGTACTGGCAAGTTCTGGGCCAGCCTTTGCCATTTTATTGTGTCTTGAACTACTGCGCAGGCCCATGCACCACCACAGAGTCGAGTACCAACGACTACAGATGTGGCTCTGGAGTCTGCTGTACTAGTGGCCGCTGCTGCTCATCATCTGGGTTCTGTGGTTCGACCGTCGAGCACTGTGGCGAGGGCTGTCAGCCCTGTTTTGGCGCATGCACAGGGGCATCAGGTGCGTGGAGTCAATCGTCAGTGGAATATGCTGGTCAGTCGCATCGAATATATCGATAAAAGGGCTCTCCTATGGTCCCGGATTCAGGCCAGCAAGTGGGGATTTGGGATGCAAGTCAGTCGTGCAGGCTGTGCAACCGAGCATTTGTGGGGTAGCAGGATCAGGAGAGTGGCCACCCGCCTCCTTGGGGAGGTAGCCAAGCCCTCCACCCCCCAACTGAGATAGTGGGATTGGAACCCATGACCTCTCGCACCTTCACCCCTTGCTCTAGCACAGGTGCTAGAGTTGTTTGACCACCTTTGCAGGCGGAGGTACCTTTAGTGCGTGTTCATCTTGTGAGCTTACAGATTGGGTCCAGCCGAACACGGCCGTGAAAAGCTCAGGAAGCACTCAGGAACTGAAGCACTGAAAGCCTAGGGATCAGGAGAGTGGCACAGAATGGGGGGATGGCACGGGCAGAATGGAAAGGCTTGGCCAGGCCCCTAATTGTAGACTGCTGCAATCATGCGGCTGGTGTGCAGTAGCGATCTGCCAGTGCTCGTGTGAGCGTGACCATGACCTGTATGGTATTGCTTGATTGCTTAACACGCCTGTGTCGTCCTATCATGTATTCCCGGTCAGTGTGCATGCCAGGTCCGGTTTCCCGAATATCTGATTAGATCAGCGCTATGCTTGAGAAATTCGGGAGCAACCAAAATGGTCGTAGGCAGTCGGAAATAACCGGAAGCCAGTGTCGAAGTATGTGCTCTGTCGGCCGTGTCTACACTGTTTTTGTATTTATGGATCCCAACGTGAGAAATTCGCACTTCAGCGTCAAATTCCGCATGCATCACTCAATTTTTGGATGTTATTGCTTCCTCTTTTGCAATTGTTGGCAATTACTCAATTTCTCTAGGCACATCAGCTTCGACCGCCGCAATCCGCATGCGACCAAATCCTTAAGCACCCTGTGTTGTTTGTGGGGTTTGTTTGCATCCAATCCTCAGCCTCATCCCTTTGCGCTTATCCACATACCTGAACTTTTACTGACTGCTTCCTTCCATGTTTTCCCGGTTGCTGTTCAATTTTGCAGGCTGAGGCTGAGGCTGGTCCTGACGGCATTGTCCCTGGCAGCAGAGCGGTTCTGATCAGCCCTCGGAGCTGCGGGTGTAAATGTTAAGGCAAAGAGGACGCCAGCTAGCATGATTAAGGATGCCAAGCAACATGTGCCCAGCCACCATGTGGGGGCACCCAACCCCCCCCCCGACCAGAGTCAACCGATACTGCTACTAGTTGGAATCCAAGCCACAACCTCAACCAATGGCTGCTGGCGTTAGGGTCCACTTCTTTTAAGTTGCCCCCTCAACCTCACCTAACTTGACCCTGTGGGTGTGCTGTGGGTATATATGAAGGACGTTGGCTCGTATCTGATCACAGATGTTGATCTAGCAGTTGATTGTAGTAGTGATTTAGGCTGTTGCCCTTTGAGGTTCTGTGGCAGCACTGTTGCGTTGGTTCGCATTGCTAGACATTTATTGCTTCTGCCTTTCTCGTTACACTTTCTCGTTTTAGTTGTCTTGCTAAACACTTGCTTCAGTTGTGCCTGATGTAAGGGAGTAGACACGGTCCGCACACTGTTGTGTTGTCTGACACAAGACCCCAAGGCTCGAGCTAGATCAAGTGTGGACTTGGTGTGGACGGTGTTCTTTGTGTTTTATGGCTTGCCGTGTTTTGGTCTCTCCTGGCATATCTGATCAGTGTAGACCGAGAGCTTTGTTGGCTGCTACAGCTGTCAGGTGTGCAGTTGTTTTTTTGCTGGTCGCGCATTTACAAGTGGGATTGCCACATTTGGGCTCAGCACGCCTGGGGCAGAGCATGCAGGATAACATGGCCTTTGCAGTCTTGCACAATGCAGCACTACAAAACTAAAAATGATAGCAGATAGGTTCGCGCTGCTGTTTGTGCATAGCATCCAAGAGTTGGCGCAGCAACTGTGGCGAAGAGACTTGTCACAGCCGGATGCAGAAGGCGAGCAAACAGAAGTTTATTGTGTGTAACTCTGTGGCGTGGCAGCTGCACGAACCCAGAGCCTGAACAAGGAGCCCAGTGCAAGTCTCGCTCTGAACTCAAAAGAACTCATGTATGATTCAGACGTCAAAGACATGACAAGACGACGTAACCAGTGAGCTTAACCACCAGAGGGATTCACTCACTGTAGCGAACGAGGCCTGGCCTGGCAAAAATTGCGTAAGACAGAAGCTACCAATACAATCCGGACACGCGCAAACTGTTAGCAGAACATAGGAATTGATTATTGCCAGCCATGCGTGCAGCCTTCCAGTGTTCTCTGCTATGATTAGCTGGTTATTGCCGTTGCACGCCAGCAGCGCAATCTTAAGCACATGCAGGCCTAGTGCAGCATGGCGCAAGCCATTGCGCCAGCCCAGCTCCCCATATCTCATTTTTTTAAACCACTTACATGTAGCAACCCGTGCCCTTGTGTTTCGGTTACATGATCGTACACTAAACATGTGTGCTGACATCCATTTCAGTGGTGCATCGCTCAGACTGCCAGCCCACATCAGGCTCGTGTGCTATTATGCTCTCGTTGTGTACCAGAGGGCCGTGCACATCATGCCATGTACATTATGCATGCAACCTGCATCAGGGCACGTACCGGCCATCACACGCTTTCGTCTGCCCTTGTGTTATAGGCATCCTTGGGACATAGAGCTAGGAGACTGTTGCCTGATCTCCTGACCGGCTCGTGGTCCAAGCCATCGCCACGTGTGGCAGTGCCTTGGGGCTGGGCTGGGACGCTGAGATGCCATACCGTAGAGGAGCCTCCGTATGATTCAAGACATATCAGTGCAGCCTCGATACGGACCTCAAAACCTCAGATTACAATGGTGCTTGACGTCACTGAGTTTTTTTGCGGACGGTGGAAGCATGAATTTCTGCGGCAGTGGCGGGCGGCGGAAGGGTCAATATTTTGATTGAAGGTTGAGGGTCAATCGCTCATCTGAGATCAAAGCTTCTGGATGCCTACCTCCTGCGCGCAGAGATGCCGACATCCACATTTAGTTACGTTTCTGCACGTGCATCTTCGGACCACTTATGCTCCGGAGGCAACCAAGCATGCGCACAGCACTAGCCATCCAAATCAAGGCTCGGTGCCCTCTGCTTTTGGGAATTGTCGGGTGAAGGCGCTGATATTTGTTATCCAGCTGCCCCCCGTCACATACCCAGCGACCCGCCAGTGCAACATCAACATAACCATCGGTGAGTTAAAACTCTGAGCCAGCCAATGGCGGTGGTTTTGGGTCAAGCTTGCATGAACGAAATGTGCTTGCATTTGTCGGGAGGACGGCTTGGGGCACCAGCAAACTGAATCGCTTGCTGAGCAGTGCAGCACACAATCCTATAGGCAACTATGAATGAAGCATGAGCGTGTTAATAGCCGGTGTCTGAGGCGGGCTGCCACTGGCCTTCCTTCTGACATGCAGGCCCGTAATCATGAAGATGAATGCAAGCGGATGGCTACATTTCTTGGCCATCAGCAGCTTGCTTGTTCTAGCCGTACAGAGCAGCACAGCTCAAAGCAGCGCTCCGGCAAAGAGCAGGCAACAACAACCTCGGTATCGGGGAGTGTTCATTTATCAAGGTCACGTGCCCGGAAGGCGCAGATTGCAGCAAGGTTGGTGCGATGCTCACGCTTTTGCCATTTTTGAAACCATCGCCCAAGGTTCCGCATTTCAAACCTTGGGTGATTGCCACGTCATGCAGACTGGACATCAGGAGACGAACATTCTGCATCAGGAGAAAACGACTGGTCATCAGGAGATGCATGCATTCCTGTGCCCTGGCCCTTTGGGCTTACACCAGATACTGCAGCTGCTCGTGAGTTCTTTCTCATCTGTCTACCTGACGGCACCCTGACGCTGCCAGACCAGAATTTGAACATCACACGATTTGGAGACGGATTCTTTGAAACCGACAACCCTGTGTATCACAAGGTAAGCCAAACAAGCCCTTACACGCCCTTGGCAAAGTAATCAGCCCGGGACAAGCAGCCACCCAGTTAGGCCGGGACGTTGTCTGTACCTGCTTGAAACGTTAAATGGCTCATGCGAAACATTGTCAAAGCAATCAAATTGATAACCTCCTGAATGAGGTTGCCTGGTCAGAATAACCTGGAAATGTATTCCGCAAGCCGGCCTATGGGCCAAGCAACTTACCAGCATACACCCAGCGCCAAACATACTTCCCTACTGAAGCCTAACAAGCGTCTCCATTGTGCATGCAGGTGTATTGGAAGCTCAATGAGGCAGCACCACCACCACCTCCAGCCCGCGTGTGCCCTCCAGTGCCGTTTCCCTTCAGCTACGACTTGGCAAGTGCAGCAACCTCTGAGTTCCTGGTCGTGTGCCTCCCCACAAGCCAGGTCTATCTTCCCTCAAACGATGTCATCATCACCAGCTTTGGCCAAGGCTTCATCACTGTTGATAAGAAGATGTACAGTCGGGTGAGTGCAATGCGCATTACATCTCCTACCACAGTGCAACACCCGAGTATCACTGAGCCTGTCCACCTTAGCTGGAGGCTTAACTAGCTTCACGTCCAGCAATGCGGCTAGTCTGAAGCCATGGTGAATCAACTCGCAAACCCAATCTAAACTCATACAACAGTAGGTAAGTGCCGGGCACAGCCTGGACGGCGGTAAGACTGCATGACTCGCACAGGCACGAGCTTGCAAGGTGGTCTCGTTCAACGCATCTAAGATTAGGGCTTGACTGGCCATACCCTCATGTTCCGTTCGCCTGGTCTACAAGGCCCATACAAGTTGATGGTCACTGTGCAGTGTTGCTTGCACTGGCTATTGCAAGGATTGCGTTGGTCGGTTTGCAGCCTTGAAGTGCTTGTTTAGTATTTGTTAGTACATGTCAAGCTGCTGACACGCCTGGCCTGCTTGTTTTCCTACAGGCCTGCAACCAAAGCACACACGTTGAGAGCATCCTCAACTTGACTGCGTCTTTCAGCCTGTCCGCGGATAACACCCTGGACTTGAACGGCACACTGGCGCGCGGACTAGTTGCCGACAGTGACCAGAACATGTTTCCCTTCCGCAGCACCGCACAGCCACTAGGCCAACCCTTCTACGCCCAGATTACGTTGGCGAGCTGGGGCGACTGTGGGGGTGCATATCTGCGCGGACCGGTCGGCAACTGCACTTGGGATGGCTGGGCTACAGAACCCATCGGCGCCTGCAATGTGCAGCTGGATTATGGCTTGTCCTTGTCACCACCGCCGTCTCCGCCCTTGCCAGCCCGCACATGCCCAGCCGTTCCCCTGCCCTTCAGCTACAACTCCACAGCCGCTGCTGGGCCTGATTTCCTCGTCCAATGCTTGCCGACCGGCCAAGTCTACCTGCCTTCAATCGACGTGATCATCACCAGCTTCGGCCAAGGCTTCATCACCATTGATAAGCAGTTGTTTACCAGGGTAAGTGCAATGGGCACGGCGCTGAGCAGGGTGGCGTTTGTCGCAATATGGTCGTTCCAGTGGTCTCACAGCAACTCACCGGGGTGCACCGTTGCGCAGCGTGTAGCAGCCCTATCAAACGGAACATAAACAAAATGCCACGCAGTCACCACGCCTGCCAGCCTCTAAGAATACATCACGTCACATGCAACTCATGCCATTCATGGACTGGACCAGATGTCTGTAATCGTATGCAGTTGTGCCGTTTTTAATCACGTTGTTTTCCCAGCGCTTGCTTTTTGCCTTGAACCCACCCATGCACGCACCAGTACGCCATTACCATAAACGTTGTGTTGGTGGTGTCAATTCCAGGCCTGCAACCAGAGCACGCGCGTAGCGAGCCTCCTCAACCTCACTGCATCATTCAGTTTGTCAGCCGATAACATTCTGGGCGTCGAGGGAACACTGGCACGTGCTCTGATGGCAGACAGCGAGGGAAACATGTTCCCCTTCCGCAACACAACTCAGCCGCTTGGTCAGCCTTTCTTGTATGAAGTCACGCTGGCGAGTTGGGGCGACTGCGGCGGCGGTTACCTCCGCGGTCCGACCGGTAACTGCACCTGGAACGGCAGCACTGACCCACCCCAAGGCGCATGCGAAGTCCAGATTGAGTATCACGCTTCGCCCTTCCCGCCATCGCCGCCAGCCCGCACATGCCCAGCCGTTCCCCTGCCCTTCAGCTACAAGCTGGCCAGCGCTGCTGGGCCTGATTTCCTCGTCCAGTGTCTGCCGACCGGCCAAGTCTATCTGCCCTCAATCGACGTGATCATCACCAGCTTTGGCCAAGGCTTCATCACCGTCGATAAGCCAATGTTCAGCAGGGTGAGTATGAAACTCAAACACGTTATGCCTGTTGAAACAGGCATCCACACAAAGTGTGCCAGATTGCAAGTCAGTTGCACACGCACACAAACATCATAACACTCATAACACCTGCACTCACCGTCAGGGACGACGCAGTTTGCTTCTTTCACTGGCAACGGCTTACGCTAGCCATTTCTTGCCTTGCGATGCCGCATCCTTCTGCTCCAGCTTATGGCTTACTGCTTCAGCTCCTGTTAGTACGTTCGTGCTTACAACGTTGTCGGCAGTACGAGACAACAATGGTCCGTCTAGACATTCGGTGTGCAACTGCTGCGCTTGCCTTGGTGATTGCAGGCTTGCAACCAGAGCACGAACATGATGAGCGTCTTGAACCTGACCGCATCCTTCAGCCTGTCTCCAAACAACATCATGGACCTCAGCGGCACACTGGCGCGCGGACTGGTCGCGGATAGCGATCAGAACATGTTCCCGTTCCGCAACACAGCACAGCCTCTGGGGCAGCCGTTTTACAACGAGGTCACACTGGCCGGCTGGGGCGACTGTGGTGGCGCATACCTCCGCGGCCCCAGCGGAAGCTGCGCTTGGGACGGCAGCACCGAGCCGCCCCAGGGCGCATGCGAGGTGCAGATTGATTACATGTTGTCCGCCCCGCCTTCGCCTCCGGCCATTACATGTTCAAGCGTTCCCCTGCCCTTCAGCTACAACCTGGTCAGCGCAGCTGGGCCTGACTTCCTGGTCCAGTGTTTACCAACCGGCCAAGTGTACCTGCCGTCAATCGATGTCATCATCACCGGCTTCGGCCAAGGCTTCATCACTGTTGGCAAGCCAATGTTCAGCAGGGTGAGTGCAATTGACGGTCGAAAAGCCCTCAGCCCTGAGCTGAGCTCATACCGTACGCGTTACCTTATGTGCCTGTTGTGCATGTGGCTTGTGCAGGCCTGCAACCAAACCAGTAGCGTGCAAAGCATCCTCAACCTCACCTCATCATTCAGCCTATCGGCAGTCAACACGATGGATCTTGCCGGAACACTTGCACGTGGCTTGGTTGCCGACAGCGACGGAAACATGTTCCCGTTCCCAGCGGGAGAACCCCGAACGCTTGATCAACCTTTCTACCATCAAATCACGCTGGCCGGCTGGGGTGATTGTGGTGGCGCATACCTCCGCGGCCCCAGCGGAAACTGCACATGGGATGGCAGCACTGATCCGCCGCAGGGCGCATGCGAGGTGCAAATCGACTACGCATTGCCCACTCCGCTAAACCCGCCCTCGCCTCCGCTACCCACGTGCCCAGTGGTTCCCATGCCGTTCAGTTACAACTCCACGAGCGTAGCAGGGCCTGACTTCTTGGTCCAGTGCTTGCCGACCGGCCAAGTCTACCTGCCTTCGATTGACGTCATCATCACCAGCTTTGGCCAAGGCTTCATCACCGTCGATAAGCCAATGTTCAGCAGGGTGAGTGCGACGGGCGGTCGCAAACTGCATGCGCATCACACCTCCTACCATTAACATTGAATTGCATCTCAACGCTTCGTTTGCTCGTGCGGCGATTGATACTACTCATGCGAGCTGCAACGAATCCCTGTGCGAATCTGCGTCTCATCACTGTGTGCGTTGCAATGCAGGCTTGCAACCAGAGTTCACACATCGAAGGAGTCCTGAACCTGACGCGCTCCTTCCGTTTGTCCGCCGATAATATTCTGGACTTGAACGGCACACTGGCACGCGGACTAGTTGCCGACAGTGACCAGAACATGTTTCCCTTCCGCAGCACCGCACAGCCACTAGGCCAGCCCTTTTACGACCAGATAACGTTGGTGAGCTGGGGCGACTGCGGCGGCGTCTATCTCCGCGGCCCAAGCGGCAGCTGCCAATGGGATGGAAGCCCCGTGCCACCTCAAGGGGCGTGCGAGGTGCAGATCGACTATCTGCTGCCTACTTCACCTTCCCAGGCGCCACCTTCTCCTCCGCTACCCACGTGCCCAGATGTTCCTTTGCCGTTCAGCTACAGCCTGACAAGCGCAGCCGGACCTGATTTCCTGGTCCAGTGTTTGCCGAGCAGCCAAGTCTATCTGCCTTCAATCAACGTCATCATCACCAGCTTCGGCCAAGGCTTCATCACTGTTGGCAAGCCAATGTTCAGCAGGGTAAGTTTTCCGATCCAAACAGCATTGCGGCTGGCTTCTCATGGACAGCCAGCCTTGAAGTTGAGTCTGAAAAGACTGAGACCCATTTAGCATGCTGGCAGTGTCAGGTATAGCCATCTTGCTCACATCGGTGCAGAGCATGGAAAGAAGCGTCTCTGCTTCTATCGTTAGTAATACATGGTACAATGGGGGGGAATGCTACACAATGTTACTGTCTACAAACCTCGGACTTAATAACTATAAATAATAGCTGTGCTGCTTTCACATGTCGCCTCAGCCGTGTTATTGTGCACGATACGCTTACGAATTGCACGGGCATGTTCAAAACTCTTTTCTGTTTGCTTCAAGCCCCGCTGAGCATCCAGTTGAAGTCAAACGGTTCATCGTCCATGATCGCAACCTGCGGTGCCTTTGTTTTGCCTCCTGCAGGCCTGCAACCAAACCAGTAGCGTGCAAAGCATCCTCAACCTCACCTTATCATTCAGCCTATCGGCAGTCAACACGATGGATCTTGCCGGAACACTTGCACGTGGCTTGGTTGCCGACAGCGACGGAAACATGTTCCCGTTCCCAGCGGGAGAACCCCGAACGCTTGATCAACCTTTCTACCATCAAATCACGCTGGCCGGCTGGGGCGACTGTGGTGGCGCGTACCTTCGTGGCCCCAGCGGAAACTGCACTTGGGACGGCAGCACTGATCCGCCGCAAGGCGCATGCGAGGTGCAAATCGATTACATGCTGGCGCCCCAGCCACCACCATCGCCGCCAGTTCGCTCATGCCAGGACGTTCCCCTGCCCTTCAGCTACAACCTGGCCAGCGCAGCTGGACCTGACTTCTTGATCGAGTGTTTGCCCACTGGCCAGATATATCTGCCTTCCATCGACGTTATCATTACCAGCTTTGGCCAAGGCTTCATCACCATTGACAAGCAGTTGTTCAGCAGGGTGAGTGCACACCATGTAGCTCTTCCAAAGCATGGCAGCCATTGGCATTGGGACCATTCAACAAGGATAATCGTGACAAGCAATTGACTCCTCCATTTTGCTAGTAAGGTCATAGAATGTTGTCAGGAGCTGGCGTTCCACCTGCAGCTGATTGGTTTTGTAGGTGTGCTGGTAGGCTCTCTCCTTGATGCTGCTGCCCTGCTGCTGCCTTTCGCAGTCTTGCAACCTCCAATCGCACGTGGAAAGGGCCTTCCAACTAACTTCTTCGTTCATCCTGACCCCGGACAACGTGTTGGAAATGAACGGCACGCTGGCGCGCGGGCTGGTGGCCGACAGCGATCAGAACATGTTCCCGTTCCGCAGCAGCGCGGAGCCGCTGGGCATTGGCTTCCGCAATGAGATTGTGCTCGTGACAGTTGGGAGTTGCGGCGGCGCGTACCTTCGAGGCCCCAACGGCAACTGCAGGTGCGTGCATTGCTTGAGCATGGGTGCGTGCAAGCAGCAGGTCCACGCTCGAAGGGTCGTCGTAGCGTAGTCGTGTCGTGCGTTATGCAAATTGTACTTTAGCAGAAGCGGGAACACGATGAATGCCGTCTCATGCAACGTGCTGATTGCGTGTTTGCCCTTGCTCGTACTTCAGGTGGTCTGGCGGTGATGAGCCCCCGACGGGATCTTGCCACATCAAGATCGGGTGGCAAGCCAGCCGCCGTCGTGTTCTCCGCCAATAGCCGCCTCCATGCTGTCGTTGACCTTGCGCGTCTCCAATGATTCTTTTTATTGCCCGTCATTGTCTTGTCGTGTGTGGGGACGGTCGAACTCTTCTCTTGCTAGTTTCATGGTGCCCGAGCACAGCACAGGACACGCCTCGAGTAGAACAAGCCCACCGTGTTGTACATACATAAGGGTGCAGCGGCCCATACCCTTCCCTTGTACAGTCCTAGACGGATAGAAGGTATTTCCTGACGTGTTGCCCTGTGGGCAAGCATTGCGTTTTAGACGTTGGTGGTTCTGATCAACACTTCATCATCATAGCTTTGCCTCTGTGGGCTGCGTACTTGTTGCCCGTACCCGTGCTGCTGGCTGAAGACATTTAGAGCAGGGTGCCCAGCGGCCACAGATGGCCCGGACATCAGGGGCCCTGCCGTTGGTTTCAATGGAACACGCCTTGTCTGGGAGTACACACATCTAATAAGGCCTTCTGGGTGTAGTGGCCGTATACTTGTCTAACTTAACAAGTTGTCTGCGCTGAGCATGACTGACTTACCTAGCTGAGGTGTTGCGATGTTGACTAATAGTAGAACATGTACCCGACGATTCCAGCCACCAAAAATCGCAACACTTTGTGTGCATGCGTGCGTGCGTCTCCTTAGTGGTTGATGTGCACCGATGCAATTGATTTGGCTTGGTGTCAAAGCATCAGTCTAGTGCTCGATGCTCTATGTATTGCAACTGCACGTGTAAAGAGCACAAACCGCAAGGGGCAGCGAGTGAGCAGTCATGCACGCCTTGAGAGGGAAAGTAGGTGAAGCACTCCAGAGAGATACTGTTACGGTGTAGTCAAGACAACTCTCACGCGTCTGGCGACATGTGTTTACCTAACCAGCGTGAACAGTATGAATCACTCAGCCAACCGAACCATCATAATTGGCCACAGCCTCAACACACGAGTCTGTCCCAGCCTTTTGTACAAACTGGCGCCTGGTTTACAGCAGTATGGCAAACACAAACTGTCAGAACACAAGCTGGGTGCGTGCATGTGATCAGCTAGCATCTGCAATACGGAGAATCCATCTGCATGTCCGTCTGCATGATTTCGCATGCAGAGTCCTCAAGCGAGCTGAACCTGAACATCACCTGCCACACTGTCTACCCGGGTACCTTGGCGGCGTTGCCCCCAGCCCCACCACCCCCTGCTCTGATGACCATCAGTCCCAGTGCCATGACCAGACCTCTCTTCCTGCAGCCCTGGGCCTGAGAAAGCACTTGCATCACCAGCATACTGACACAAAGCTTTGGGCCGGCCACTCGCGCCCAGGAGCCCTTGCATCCATTCCATCAGCACCCCCTTCCTCACGTAGTCATCAGACCGCACAATCATGTCATGGAGCAGCTGAAGCAGTGCCACTTGTTGATGCCTGGAGCCAGCCCCAGCCCCACGCCCCAACACACGGTGTCCCATCACCGCAGTACGGCTTCCGGAGTCATGAACAGAAAGCCCTGCCGGTGATGCCCTTTCCATAGCCGCACCGCAAAAGCCTGCGGCATCAATGACCTCACTCACTCTCATAGCCACGTGGGGCAGAAACGGCCAGTCCACCACAAGCAACAGGCCACATACAATGCTCATGTACTTGGCTTCAGGCTGCAGGCCTGCCGTCACATGCCCAGAAGGCATGCCCGTCTGGTTGGTGTTGCCGTTGGCCACAGGGGAATCATTTGTGGTGGGCTTGATTTTTAGGTACAAGGGCCCGAAGTCCAAGGTTGGCGCAACAGGATGATCGTGGTACCAATGTACCGCCTGCGATGTGATGTACTCAATGCAGTACAAGGTTTCTGAGCAGCCGGATGGTAGCACATGAAGCACCTGCGCATTAAGATGGCGCACACAGAAACGATCCTTTAAAGTACATGCCCTCGCCGCATTTGAGGGGAACAGATTTGGCGGCATCATCATTACACAGCAGGTTGCTTTTTGCGTAGCATATTGTCACAAGCATCCTAGGCATCAACGGCAGCAGTACTTCAGGCAAGCCATTGTACAGAGGCAAGGAGCAGTCTGCTAACAGCACGTTGCGTAACAACTGTTACAGCTGGACTGGTGAAGTGATGCGCCAGACACACTGAGAGATCTGAGTGATGCGTGCGTACTCCGTGGCAACAGACAAGGCCCATGCCTCACCTGTGGCAATGCCTTTTCCATTGCCTCCAGCTGCTCCAGCTGCCAAGGTCGCTGCAAGCTCCTTTGCACATAGTACGGCACTGCACGGCTCGCAAGCTCCACATCGCCCCTTTGACACAGCTGAGACACAAGGGACGCAAAGCAGGCATGGCTCTTGGCCGCGAGGGCAGGCTGGGGGTGCTTGAGCAGCAAGAACACCAGCGCCAGCACACGACTGGTCGCTGCTGCTGTGTCTGGGACTGCACATGCCGCTGCTCCGACAACTGGCAGCAGGAACGCCAGCTGAGCACCTAGAACGGAATCGACCATCCAACGAGGGGTGGCGCTCACTCCGTCTTGCGCTCTCATAGAGTGCAGTTGTGTGGTTGAAGGCAAGCTATCCGTGCCTGCCTGCTGATGCGTCACCATCTGTACAGGCCGGATGAGAACTTCGTAGCAGGGCAGGCCAGCTAGCAGGTCAGCAGCGCCGGCTGGAGCAGCCAGCATGGCAGGGACCAGCGAGGCCAAAGGGCGGGAAAGGGACTCCAACGGCACAGCACAGAACTGCACAGCGGCCGCGACTGCCAGCGCACGAGCTGCGGCCCTGGCTCGCACGTCCTTCTGCGCCTGTGACGGCGCTGTTTCTTCAGCTGCTGTGCTTTGGACACGTCCTGGCTGTGGCTGTGGCTGTGATGCTGGCTGCGCCCGTGAGTCTTGCTGGCGTGGCATCGGACCGGTTGAAATCCCTGGTTGGGCATTCGAATGGTCCACAGCCGGTGGCACTGCAGCTGCAGCCACAGCAGCTGGCAGAGGCGTGACTGTGACCACGTAGAGTTTGTCCAGCAGGCCGCGGAGCACAGCCGGTGCCGCTGGTGGCGCCGGTGACAGCTGATCCAGCCAGCCAGGCGGGGCAGTCAGGGCCAGTGCACCGTATACCCGCCCTGCCCTCACCGCACTCATCTGCAGTGAATCTATTAGTTCTTCTGGCATTGACTTGACTGTCGTTGAACCTGTGAAGGCGTCTGCTTCCTGCTGCTGCTGCATCTGTTGCTGTTGCTGCTGTTGCTGCTGCTGCTGCTGCTGCTGCTGCTGCTGCTGCTGCTGCTGTGCTGTTGCTTGGCCATGCTGTGCAGCAACCTGAACCGCGCTGACAACGCACCGAGCCAATGCCGGCACTCGCGCATACAGGGCGTCAGCTTCCGCCTGCTCTCTCAACCATGCCGCCGCCACCGCAGGTTGCTGCTGCTGCAGTACACACAGCAGCAGCGAATCAGTAGCAAGCACCCCGCCAAGTAGGCAGTCTGCTACCATGGCTGGCAGCCGTGCAGCCAAGGGACCAGGAACCGCCACCAGATGCTGCAAACCTGGGGCCTCCAAAGCTGCCATTAGGTCACCATGGGCGTAGCCACAGCACCATCTCAACAACTGGTGTGCTGGATGATGCAAACGTTGTGTTGGTGTAAGTGTGGCCTGGCCTGTTGATAGCTGTTGTTGCTGTTGTTGCTGGTGTCTGCAAACAGCGGCTAGGCAGGACTGTACAGTACCAGCCAGGGCAGCGACCTGAGGCTGCAAGCGCCGTGCCAGGCCGCTCTGCCCCTGGCGGCCGGCCGCATCCCGCATTCCCCCGACCAATCCCCGCAGTAACCCCGCGCTGCACAGCATGGCGCCGCAGGCACGCGCAGATCCCTGCAACCTGGAACCTTCAGGCTGCACTGATGGCAGCCGATCTTGTGCCGAGACGCCAGACCGTGGGGAGCCGGGCGGTAAAGCGGCCAGCCGTGGTGGCAGGGGAAACCACGCTGTCGCGGTGACCCACATAGTTGACGATGGCGGCCCCTGTGCGCTGGTTATAGGTGCACTGGGTGCTCGCAGGTGTTGTGGCCCACGCAAGGCCGCTTGCAAACCACGGTTGCACTCAGACTGCAGCTCTGCTGAGGCACGCTGCAATAGTGTGAGCAAAGCTGCAGCTTGCAAGGATGAGAGACCGCCCAGCCTTTGAGCGCAGGACGTGCCCCATCGCTCTAATGCGGCTGCAACCGCTGCTAACAATCGCACTGCTACCTGCAGTGAAACTCGTAAAGCCACATCCGGCGGCTGCAGACCAGCAGCATCGTTGAACCCAGATGCTGACTCTGCTGCATGCTGTACTACATGACCGTGCCGCTCTGCATGATGCACTGCATCATGTGGAGCACGTGTTGGGAAGTGTGTGAGAACGGGCACGTGGGCAGCCATGTATGGCGCCTGCCCTGCCTCCCCTGCTGTGACGAGGTGGTGCACGGCTGTGGCGGCCGCCTGCAAGAGAGCTTGCAGGAGGGCCAGTGCTGGGTGGTCAGCTGATGGGCTGCTGCCCTGTGTGCACACCTGTATGCGGGAAGAGGTGCACAATCAACCATGGCAACATGCTTTGTGTGCTGCATACGGATCTCGCGAGAGAAAAACAAAAGATAATCAAGTTTTGGTGCACACCTGAGCAGCCCTTTGTGTGATGCCGAGGCCAAGGACCACCAAAAGTTGGTTATACTGCTACATCACATGTCTGTGGCGCTGTGCATCCCAGTACACGGAACAAACAAATTACAACCATCCAAAGCAGACGAAGAGGAGTCTCAGGACCGCTGTAGCAAGCTCTTGCGTAAAGCCATCAGCCAAGGCAAAGCAACACCAAAAGTCTGCCAAACTGTAAGTGCAATGAGTACAGACTGCTACGCCAACTTGCTCGCCGTGACAATGTGCCAACATACTTCTACAGCAGATGTCTGTGAATACAAGTGTCACCTTGTGCACATAACTACCAACTTGCGTATGCGTACCAGCTGCACTTACAGCCTTGAAACAGCAGCTGCAAACCATGGCCTCACTCTTCAGTTCTCTCACCTGTGACAGCAGCATCTCACACCCTGTGCATGCGTCATAGCATGCCGACAGGCTGGACAGGGCTCCCTGGTACAAGCTCCCACCAGCAAGGGTCGATGGCAGTGGCGATGATGGTAGTAGTGCTGGTTGTGATGTTAGTTGCTCGCATACGGTTGCCAGGATGGAGCTCTGCTGCGATGGGCCACAACCTGCAGTCAGGGATAAGCCATGCACCTCAGCATTACATGGCTTATCCTTATCATGGCTTACTACGGAACGGGCCTGATACTATTGGCTTGAGAGAGAGGTGGCAGTCCAAGCATCGTGTTGCTTAGCTGCGGCCCTCTTATTAAGTGGTTAGAGCGACTTGGAGGCCTGGCGTGAAGTGCCATCAACACAGATGGACAGTACGCCAAATGAACGCGACGGCCAGTACTTGCACGTGCCTCGCGAGCTTTCCAACCGCAAGCCTCCAAGGGACTAAGCGCACCTGGGAATGCAGTGCCAAAGAACAGTACGGCTGCTGCCTGGGCGTGTGGACCGTGCAGCAGGGGCTGGGGCGCACTGGCACAGCGCAGCACCAAGTCCACTGCCCCATGTAGGTGCTGCCTGTTGGTCGATGCTAAGCCAGTGGACTGGTTCACCTGAAGGGGGCATGGGTCACCGGTCTGAGTTGACCAATCCCTTATAACTTGGCCATGACTCAATTCATCTAAGCAGCGGCAATCGAACAATGGACACCCGCATATGGTGCTCAGTATCCAATTCTGAGTTACCAGTTTACCAGGTACTACATATACCAGGTTACCTGGCTATTAGCTATGTCAGTTGAACAATGTCCAGGGCACGAAGGCCTGAATACAAGTCCTGCAAGGTTATCAACTGCGTTTGGCTGTGTGCGAGCATACTTGTCCCCACTGTGTCATTGACGCAAAACAGGAGTGAAGTCATGCTACACCACTTGACAAGAAACTGCCACTATCATAGAGCACTCGCATGTCCTGGTCATGCATGACGGCCATCACCTGGTGTGCCCAGCGAGACAGAAGCGCAAGGGACAGCACAGGCAGGCGACCGCGATCCGGCAACTGACGAGCGGCAGGTGCACTGGTGGCCCATGCCAATGCCTGCATGGCGAGCTGTGCATGCTGTGGAGAAAACTGCCCCAGCGATTGCCTGCGGTGCACAAACCAGGCGTTGGTTGCTTTCTGTTGTAGCAAACCTTCCGACGTCAAGTGTGGCTGCGTATGCCAGTTTTCGGTTACGTTCAGCATGGTGATGTTGGTAGGGGCTGGTTTCAAGTGGGGCTATGGATATATGCGACAGAGGCTAAGACGCTCCCGTGATCATGCTGCTCAGCTCATGCATTGCATTGAATGCATCAGCCTGCTCACCAACGCCAGTTGTAATGTGTATATATAGCTGTGTTTGGCAGTGATGTGCTGTGAGTCCTCGGCAGCGTACTGACCTGTCCTGTACCAGAGCATGCAGAGCAGTAGAGACGCCTTGGGCGTCTCCTAGTGCCAGAGAAGACTTGAGCTGCTGCCATGCGGGATGTTGTTGCGGTTCCGCAGCTTGCGCCTTGGGAGACATCCATGGCAACGTACGCCGTGTCGTCATGCCGGCATGCACGGCCAATCAAGGTTTCGTCGCATGCACGATGGGCGCTTGGCGTATGGCTCGGTATCTACCAAATTAGCCGCAAACTGTCCAATCGAGGAACCATGGACGGTTTGGTGACTGGACACACTTATCACAGCACTTTCAATGATTTGCATTCGAGGCAGGATTTCTGCGGAAGAACCCACTCAATTCCATTTCTCTTTATCTTGAATCTTTCCGACGGCGGCTGCCAGTGTACATTCCCAAAGATTTTAGGACTGGTTGATTCTGCCTCCACGCTGAGGCGCCGCTCAGACCGGCGATCCTCCAGACCTGGAGGCTCTAACCTTGTGAATTGTAGTGTAGCTGCCACTATAATCACGAGGAGGCCGCAGAGTTAAAAAGCCGAGAAAGGCGTTTTACTGCGTGCGGTAGAGAGCTGCTCAGATGAAGACCAGCTCCATGGCGCAGGCTGCTGGGCGGGGCCGGGCCAGCTCATATGGAGCTGCAGGGATGCGGCCTCTTCTGCCAGAGCGACCACTGCTTGCTCCACGGGGGTTGGATCCTCAGAGGCTGCTCGTTGGCAGGAGGGGTGGTGGCCTCGTTGTCTTGCGAGAGGCGAGTACGCACGTACCAGGTCGCATTTACTACCAGGATTACACGATGCTTCTCGTTCATTCGCGTGGCCGAGATTGCATGTATGGGGCTCACACCCACACACATCAGAGATTCGTGCCTTGATTTGGAATCAACTGCCATCTTGCACTCTCAAAACCCAGCACCCAACCTATGTGACTTAGGATACCTCTTTGCCTGACCATTATCATGTCTGCTGCCACATTCAGGCTGTGGCCACCGAGACAATCGAGGTAGAGGTCAAGCCAGTTACCCCAGCCATGAATGGCAACGGCCTGAACGGCCACAGCATGAACGGCAACGGCAATGGCTACACTAACGGCAATGGTAATGGCAATGGCCACGCCAACGGCAATGGCAATGGCAACGGTTATGCCAGCCGCACCCCTGCAGCGCCAGCAATTGTGCCTTCAAAAGCAGCCCTTGAGGTTGCCAACGGAGTGGCTGCAACTACCTTGGTCACAGCTACAGTCAAGGCTGCAGCAGCCAGTGCCCCAGCAGAGGCCCCAAGCAGCAATGGCGTTCGTGCTGCATCCCCACCCCCACCCACCCCAGCTGCCAACCCTGAAAAGTACAGGGCGCTGTCCACAGCCTCTCTGGACGAAGCTATGGACGCAGAGTCAGCTGGTCAGATGGGTACGGTGGCGGCTCAAGGCGGCCGACGCCTGAACAGGAGTGCGGCTGGCACACCTTACTCCAATCCCGGCGGCAGGTGGAGCAGCATCAAGTCTTACTCCACTTTCCGGGTGCGTCAGAGTGTGTAAGAGCATGTGTGAGAGCATATGCGAGAGCATGTGCGCCTAGTATGTGTGAGGGTAACGTGCACGCCATGATGCAGCAAGTTGCATGATGTTAGTTCAAGCTTTGTCCCTCCAGCAGCAGATATGCCAGATGGGCACGTCCAGCCAAAGGTGGCCAAACTACCGAAGCAGCAAGGAAGTGCCAGCACAATCCAGCAGGCAAATTTGATGTTTGGGAGGCTGTGCACAAAGAGGCTGGGACAAGGGAAGGCAAGAGTGTGCAATACGCGCTGTTCTCAGCAGACGTGAACACCAGAGCAGACACCAGCCCTGTACCAAAACCAGAAACCGCCACACAGAAGACATGCTGATGTCACGACCACGAGTGCAAAAGCCCTGAGCATGCACTGTGGCCTTCCTGATTGTAGCGGACACTTGAGATCTGGACCTTTGCCGTTCAATTCGCGTTCAAGTACCTGTTGCTCAACCAAAAGTGGACATACGGCAAGCAGGGTATGACTAAGGTGGGTGCATGAGCGCGTGAGCGCATGGGCGGACGTGTGCATGGGTGCATGGATGGGTGCATGAGTGTATGAGTGCACAGGCGGGTGCATGCATGGGTGCATGGGCGCACAACTTTGGTTGCACAGGCCGCACCAGGCATGATCGGTCATGATGACATCCTGAGTCCATGCATCAGCTGCATGTGGGCTGCAAGGGCATGTACGCGCAAGGGGTCGCTGCAACGCACTTATCAGAAGACACAGCCGACTGAGCGTCCATTTATTGCAGATGCATGGGAGGGACGTGAATGCCTGAGACCTGGTGCAGGCATAGCATATCAACGGAAATGCGTGCAATGAAATGTGTGACCACAGGAGGCCGTTTCTTCCCGTAAGAGTGAGCTGGCAGTGTGGCTGCGTGAAGGGCTGGTGCGCTTGGGCCCCACATTCATCAAGGTGTGACATTAGATCCTATGCACTTGCCTGACGGCCATGCGTATACCGAGGTTGGGTCAGTATGTCCTCGCATCTCCACGTTGACCCCAGTTCAGGCATAGGAACAGATCATGGCACGTCAGGAAGCAAGGACGCGTGTTGGCTGGCGTGATGCGTCTGTAGTATGTGTCTGTAGTATGTGTCAATCCGCCACAGACTTTCAAATGTGTCTATATAGATGGTCCTTTCACATGCCTTGCGCTTCGGTCCTGCTCTGCGTGCATTCTCAGATCGGTCAGCAGTTCAGCACGCGTGTGGATGTGCTGTCACCCGAGTTCATTAAGGAGCTGGAGAAACTGCAGGTGGCCAGGGACGGCAGGGTGACTGGGTGACAGCTATAGGAGGATGGAGTAAGATTATAAAGCAAGCATAGTTTCATGCTTGTGCGGCAGGGCCTGGAATCCAGCGTGCTTGTGGTGCATTTGGTTAATGGTTGCCCGCTGCATGAAATCAGATAGCTCGCGAGCTCACCGGGACTCATTCCCATCGCCTGTGCCTCCCAGTTTCTCCTAGGTCCATGTCAACTCAGTATGGCAACTGGCCTGGAACTGAAGAATTGTTCCTGTCTCATCTGGTGTTATTCAGGACAACGTGCCTCCCTTTGACAGCGCAACTGCCCTTGAGATAGTCGAGTTCAGCCTGGGCCGGCCCGTGGGGGAGGTGTTCGACTCGTTTGAGACGCAGCCCATTGCCGCGGCCTCACTGGGCCAGGTGCACCTGGCAACGCTCAAGGGAAAGAAGGTGGGAGCCGGTGCGGATATGAGGGATAATTGGGACAGTGATAGGTACTGCGTGCGGCGGTCGACACAGACACCAATATGACGGTCTTTTGGTGGCCGCCATGGAAGCCAATATGAGGAATAGCCAGGGCAGGCATGGACATGTGGGCTACGAGTGATTTGCGATGTTGATCCTGCTTAGCTCTCTTTTCCTTGACAATGGACCAAATCGCAATGATACTCGCTCTTGTATCCGCAGGTTGTTGTCAAGGTTCAGCGGCCGGGCCTGAAGGAACTCTTTGACATCGACCTCAAGAACATCAGAGCTCTGGTGAGCATCAACCAGATGCGCTTGAACAACCGATGTATAAACACCCTCGAGCTAGCAGCGCACACCACAACTTGGCACTACACACCAGTGCTAGCGGTACACACGATGTCAGTGCGGCCATATGCTGGTCAGCTCTAGGCATTGTAAGGCTGCCTGGCCCTGTACATGCCTTAAACTCCTTGCAGCTGCTTATCCCAATGTATTGAATGAGAAACTCACTTCCCATGCATGAACCATACATCACCCATGTATTGTCACCCATTCATGCATGCGTCCATCTCCCCATGCGCCGCAGGCCGTCTGGCTTCAGAAGGTGGACCCCAAGACCGACGGCGCTGCCCGCGACTGGGTGGCCATCTATGACGAGTGCAGCCGCATCCTGTACCAGGAGATCGACTACAGGCTGGAGGGGAAAAACGCTGACTTGTGGGTGTGGAAGGAGAGGCCTCGGGAAGTTCAGGCCAGCAGATAGAGACAGATGGTG
Source organism: Chloromonas sp. AAM2 (assembly GCA_004335635.1). Classification (NCBI taxonomy): domain Eukaryota; kingdom Viridiplantae; phylum Chlorophyta; class Chlorophyceae; order Chlamydomonadales; family Chlamydomonadaceae; genus Chloromonas; species Chloromonas sp. AAM2. The sequence goes on from QAXH01004685.1 coordinate 30,243, forward strand.
TCACGTGGGATTGAGTTGTTCAAACACGTGTGATTTTGTTGTCACGTGGTGTGTTCCTGCTGACCATGATGCTGACCATGATGTGTTCCTGCTGACCATTGTAACATGCTGTGATAGTGATACACGTGACATTCAAGCTGTACAATTACTGATGTGTTTGTTTTCACGTGCTTTGCAGAGCCTGCTTCTGACCTGACATTGATCATGCTGACATTGACCATGGCATGATGCATGGCGCATGATGTTGTATGGCATTGCACATTCACTGTTTTGATTCATTGACCATGGCATTGTGTATGGCGCATGAACGTATGAGATTTAAATGTGCACTGACTGTCCGTGACTGTGCTGTCCCTTTCCTCCCAGGTTCCGTGCCAACTTCAAGGACGTGCCCTGGGTCAAGGTGCCCCAGGTGCTGTGGGAGCACAGCTCGTCAGAGGTGCTGGTGCTGGAGTACTGCCCGGGTAAGGGATGGGGAATGGATTGCTGCGGGGGGCAGAGGGAATACGGTTGTGCTTGCATGCAGCGGCCAGCAGACAGAAATGCACATTGCATCAAGTACCATCTCAGGGGACGCGCAAACAAGATAGTTGTGCTTTATGAGCCCCTCCATCTTGAAGCGCCCCCACCCAGCCATTCTTAGCAGTAGGTTAAGATTCACCGCTTCTCTGTTCAGCTTAGTGACGATTGTACATGATTGTATGTTTGCATAGATTTAGGTCAGACTTCTTGGGCTACACGCATGAGAACCTTGGCCCCACCACCCAACGAAAAGTTGTTCTCATTACCATCAGTTCTCATTATTATTATTACTATTCGCTCATTTCTTGCCACACTCACAGGCGTCAAGATCAATGACGCTGCCGCCCTGGACCGCATGGGCCTGGACCGCAAGCGCCTGGCCCGCCTTGCAGTGGAGTCATACCTGCAGCAGATTCTCAGACACGGGTTCTTCCACGCGGACCCGTGAGTGGAGTCTGGGGCAGGGGTTCATGGGTGCAGGCAGCACAGCAGGAAGAGGAACCCAAACAAACGGTGGAATTGATAAGAAAGGCGGGCCGGGGCAGTGGACGAGACTCTGAAAGTGCGCTTCTACTGAGAGTTGAGTGTGATATATACAGTAGTATCAGCATTGTCATAGGCCTTCAGCACAGGAGCGGTGGCTGGTCTGCATTGGCCCGGCCAGTGATGACGAGCAGGAGCCCAAGCCTTGTGGTATCAACAGTAAAGGGCTGTGTAGTAGTAGGCGTGAGCACAAGCCCAGGACCCATCCATGCAAGCAGCACACGCAGTCAGGTTGTGGCTCAAGACGTTTTGCTAACTATACAGCTTGCGCTTGCTATGCTTGATCGCACCGTTTGTCCTGGCTATTGCTTGCTATACTTGACCTTCAGCCCAAGGCTCTTCAGCATCTACAATCACTCCTGGTCTGTGTGTCTGCCTGCAGGCACCCAGGCAACGTTGCAGTGGATGCAGAGGGGGGCGGTCGGCTCATTTACTACGACTTCGGCATGATGGGCAGCATCAAACGTGAGTGGGGAGCATTTAGATTTGCATTCTTGTAATGACCACGAAATGACAGGCATGTAATGGCCATGTGAATACAATGCCATTTCGCAACCTCGGTGCACCTCACATATGGATGCAGACATGTGAAGGCCACTGCAGCTTGAATCGTAATGATCTTTGGCGTGTCTCTACCCTTGATTTGCATGTCTGTGGCCGCCTGCGTCCTGACTCCTGCTTTCTTCACTCTTGATGTTCTGTTGCCCAAGCATGCTCTATGATTCATTGGTTGCATGTATAGCAGGCAGTGCAAATCACATGAATGGTGATGCAACACGCCTTGTGTATGTTCCTGAGCAGCCCAGGTGAAGGGCGGTCTGCTGGACCTGTTCTACGGCGTGTACAACCGCGACGGGGAGAAATGCCTGGAGGCGCTGCAGACCATGGGCGTGTACCTGCCCTCCGGCGACAAGACAGCGGTCAGGCGCACGGCGGACTTCTTCCTCAAGGTACCGTATTGACGCGATTTAATCACACACAACGTGATTGCATCGGATTGTTTGGACTGTGGGTTAACATGCCATACGCCTCAACCGCAACAAAGCGCTTTTTGATCGTGCCTCTCTGCATGATTGCCTTGGTGATCCTTGTGTCGGCATGTCGTGTGCTTGGGTCGTTCAGGCATCGTTGGCACATTGGAACAAGCATCACAACTCGTACCTGTCTTGGCTCTCAGTTCCTCCAGGAACAGTCAGCAGTTCTCTGTTATATGTGCTTGGCCCTGAGCATGCCGTCTATTCCTGTGGCATGGGGGCCCACCGCCCATTCCGCAATGCTCACCATAGGTCTTGCCTTGTTGTTGTCCCTCTGTCACCCCTGCCTCCCTCCCTTGTGTCACTTCCCCGCAGGCGTTCAGCGAGCGCCTTGACCAGCAGAAGCAGGAGCGCGTGGAGAAGGGCGCGGAGTATGACAGCAGCTTCAAGCCTCAGCGCTCGAAGGACGAGGCAAAGATGCGCCGCAAGCAGATCCTGTCCTCCATAGGAGAGGATCTATTACTGGCGGGGCAAGACCAGTGAGTCAAGGAATGAGGGGATTACAGTCGTTTGGATATATCAAGTTGGAGGTCCTAGGCGTTTTGGGCTTGCAGTGGATATTCTGCAGCATTGTGATTGAGCATGCAGCAGGCGATGTTAGGTTTGTGGGAAGAGTGGTTTTCCATCAGTCAGTTGGTGTTGCTTAAGGGTTAAACAGGTGACCAAGTCGATTTGAACTAGCGGTGTCTTGCTAAATTATTTAACGACAACCCTGCTCTCAGTCAAGGACTGCGGGACTTGGTGTGTTTACAGTCGCTTGGGATACGATGTGTCATGAGGTCGTAATGCGGTGTGCTGACAGTGAGCGGTCTTGTTGACAGCAACTTGAATGTTAGAGATGCAGGAAAGCTATCCATCCATCTGGAAGTTGGGATTGCTGTCGCACAGAGTCACTCTGTTCAAACTAGCAGTTCAATGACAATCCCTTTGGTTCCTTTTTTTTAGTCACCGATTGCCCTGGCAATTACAATATCGCGTTGCACCCATGCTTTGCAACAACTGTTGCTGCATGTTAGTAATGGTGAACTGATCCAGCTGTCCGTCCTGTTGGTGATTCTGATAATGATTCATAATTTTGAAAACAGTGTTGGTGGCTCAATATTCAGGGGATGATGTTGTGCTGCCCTATCAGCATCTGACACTGATGTTGATGTCTTCGCAGACCGTTCCGCTTCCCCGCTGCGTTCACGTTTGTGGTGCGCTCCTTCACGGTCCTGGACGGCATCGGCAAGTCTCTAGACCCGCGCTTCGACATCAGTGAGATCGCAGCGCCCTACGCTCGGGAACTGCTGCTCGACAGCCAACCACAGGTGCAGGGGCAGAGCGTGGGCGTGACACAGGGTTTGCGCTGGGGTCGCTGGGGTTCTGACGTTTGTGTTGGTGCGGTCTTGTCCATCTGACGCACACATGTGTCACTGAATGGGAGCAAAACGCAATGCAAAGCAGAGCAATGTTCAAATACAAACATACAGAGCAGTAAAACGAGGGCCACTCGCGGCAATCCTTTTATCAGTTCACAACGTCATCGGCCAGTAGGTTCATCCTCACAGAACCAATGCATGCCAATCAATGCTATGCTTGAGCACCCACCAGTATGACTCGAAGCGCCATCCCCACGCAGCCCATGCATGCCAACCACTGCTCGACCACCACCACCATGTGCCCACAGGTTGCCAAGTTCCAGAAGGCTCTGACCAAGGGTTTCCAGCAGCAGAACCGCGCCGTGGCCAACCTCTTCAAGGGGCCCAACCAGATAGAAGACGTGGCGCAGACCTTACTCAAGCTCGAGCGGGGCGATCTCAAGCTCAGAGTCCGGGCGCTTGAGGCGGAACGAGCGCTGAGCAGAGTGCAGGTGTGTGGGTAATGATGAAGCAATGGGATGTCAGTTGATGGTAGTCAAGTGGTAGAGAAGTCCTGATAACAAGGGGTTGTTTGAAGAACATGAGGTTTGTAAACAGGGAGTGTCGGAAAGGAACAGCATGCAAGGGCAGGGTTTTCAGTCAATGATAGTACAGCAGGCATGAGGATGTACAAAGGGAGTGTTAGAAAAGATGGAAAGAGGAGCGGCGACGAATTACAAAATGAAACACTGAATGTTATGTTGTTGGCATTCAGGGTAAGATTGATGATCAGCACAAACTTCTGGTGCTGACGGTGGCTGCAGGTGTGGCAGCGGGTGATCGGCTCCGCTCTGCTGGCGTCCATGCTCGTGAATGTGGGCACCGTGCTCAGCGTCAGCGCGATCACAACCGGAGCGTCTGCTTCATTCGTTGGGGCTGCCTTTTTCGGGCTGCAGGTGAGGCTTGGTTCAAGAGAGAGATTGCTGCTGTTTGCCATTGCAAGTGCGCACCAGGAGGATGCAGGTCATGCCAAGCCGAGCAACAACACCATACCTGTTAGACCTTGATAGGGGCTTTCCAAGTGCGCTGCCCGCTTGCCTTGAACCATGCAGTGAGGGGGCTGCCCATTCATGTGTTTCCTCATAGTAAGCCCACGTCTTGTTGTTGTGAATTCCTTTGCCGTTGAGCCTGTCAATTCAAATGCACGCCAGCGAGTTTGCTCCAGGTTCAAAAGCCAGTGCATCCTCTCGCTGCTATCTCCTGAATGCTAGAGCCATGAATTGCATGGAATCCAGCGCTGTATGCCAAACGTGTTATGGGATTGCTCGCCATTGCAGATGCTCAAGAACTACTTCAAAGTGGTGCAGCTCGAAAAGAAGGAGCTGCAGCTTTCTGGGGCTGCTTAAGTGTGTGTGCCATGTGTGACTGACAGTGTATTGTTCGCTTGACAACATATTTTGTGTGATTGGTGCGCTTGCATATTCATGGATCTGGCTTTGGTCTGCAAATGTGGGACCAGACGTTTTTGTGAGTGAGAGCTGTGAGTGTGTGGTATATACACAGGGTGTCTACTGCATGTGATTGGACGCTATTCCTACACACTAGTAGCAAGGTCTTGTTTATGCGAAAGGTATGAGGTAAACATAGGATTATGGGACTCTGTGATATGGAATAGGAGGTCATGCCTATCATGATGACGGCTGACTCTGTTTGATCGGAGACTTGGGCCAGGGACGGAGCCTGGCGGTGTGACTGATGCTGAGAAGTTTGGAGCCAGGGCTAAATGCTGCGCATTGCTGATGTGCTGTAGGGCTGTCTTTGCAGCCGTGAATGAGAACAAAGCTCGTAAGCTGTAAGATGGGCTCGAGTTCATCACCTCTCTGCAATGTGTCAGAGGCAACCATCAGTCTCAACACTTTTCTATTTGATTATGCCACCTCTATTGTCACTTCAACGTGGATCTGGATCTGAAAAGAGCAGATGGCAGGAAGAGATTACACCAGGTGATCCCCCTGAGCAATAAAAGTGTCCTTGGCAGTATTGGCATTGGTATGCCTGTGCCTTGGTAATCACAAATCACCTGGTTTGTTCGGTGCGTGTTCAAGGTCTTGGTCACGTGTGGTTCAGTCAGAGTCTACCAGTCTGGACTAGAAGTTCATTCAAGGCACAGAAATACCTGAAGATCTGATTTGTCACGAGAATGCCCGTTGCTAAGCTACAACAATGAACATCCCAGGTAGCTCTGGCTACCCTTGAGTTTCTCAGAAGCCATACCGACACAGTACCCAGCATATCAGCAGACTGCCTGGTCGTGCCTCCATATGCTAAGCACGACGGCAGCACATCCAGCTGGTTCCATGTACCAAGCCACAGGTCCGTGCGATCAATACAAACAGCTTGCTCTGGCTAGGCCATCAATGTCCACATCATGGCAGAAGAGCAGACCGCAGGACAGACAAACGCCTTGCCCACACCAGACTAATCAACTAGGCGACATGGCAGCAACATGACATGGATGGCTCTACCATTTCACAGAGAGTGGCAGGCTCTAAAAGTGCACTTTACATATGGGCACTGGAAGTTTGATAAGTTTGACAGGTATCACTCTTCTACGCGCAAACGACGAAGGACTTGGCATCCTCGATGTACAGCAGCGCTGGCAGCTTGCCCTGGAAGCCTGGCTTGTCGTAGTTGTTGGAGCAGAAGGTGAGGAACTCGATCAAACTGGCCTCGGACATGACCAGGCCGGCCTGCTCCAGGCGAACATGCAGCTCCTCCACTGGAATGGTGTCCTCGGTGAATTCATCCATCATGGACTCAATGGTTGACTGAACCAAGGTGACCTACAAGAAGCAAGCAAGGCATCCACAGCGGGTCACAGACAAGCCATCATCTGAGTCACACCTCGACCTGCTTGCTATGGGTGCCTAACCCCTAACCCTAACCCATGGACAACACAGTCACAACAACACAGTGAGTGGTGTCCGCCCCGGAGTGATTTACTTTTTCCACTACGACTGCTGCAGTGTCAAGCATCAACTGTTAGTTCAACCATTTGCTTGCTGAGACAAGGCTGAATGTCATGCAAACCCTCCACATACCTGAGCGGGTGTGAGTTTGCCTGTCTGCGCAGTCTTGGGCGCCGGTGCAGCTGCAGCGGGCACCAGGCCCATGGAGGCCACCACGGAGGACGCGGCTTGCCGGGCGCTGGCTGTTGCGGCACGCTTGGCAGCACGGGAAGCAGCACCTGCAATTGCCAGCACAGACAAATGTTGTTGAACACCAACTGCCATTGCCACGAACATGCATGCTCAGGGCACGTGAGTCAGGGCCCTGCCAGACGACAAGTACTAATTGCCAGAACAGATTCACACTCTCGCACCTTGCTCCGAGGCTCCTGCACCGCTGGTGCCGGCTCCTGCGTCTGGTGCATCACCGCCATCCTCATCGTCATCGTTTTCATCGGCACCGTCCCGATCTGGCTCGGGGCCACGGCGACTGCGCTTCTGGCCCCGTGGACGCCTGCATGGAAAGCAAATGGGTTATTTGAGTTCGCTGTTAACAGGAGCACGGAAGTCGCAATGGAATGACTGGATTGCAAGGTCTAATAAATCCAACGTGCTGGTGATTCAAACGACCCAAGCAACGCTCACCTCTTGGCTGGCGCTGGGCCTTGTTCGTCCCTGTCCTCGTGCTCCTCTCCGTTGACCAGCATGTCGTTGATGTCGTCCTCTGCCGCGTCGTCATCACCCACGTTCTTCTTCAGGCAGTGGTCCAGGATGGATCGGGCAACCTCTACGTCGCGCTGTTCGACAGTGAAGCTCAGGCGCACCTGGGCGGACGCAAACGACATGTACGACTTGACTTGACGCAGTGACTCCAGCAGTTATGAGTGTCAGCTGTGATTGCAGAAGGTGGGAAGACTGAGTATGACATGTGCGATTATACCGGTATCGCCACATGACTTTGTTGTATAAGCATCAGCTGCGATTATGGAGGCTGCCATGCGGGTGGGTGAAGTGCCTTTAAGGGCGAAGTGCGAACCATACGCACCTTGCATGACGCTGTCGCCAGGCGAATGATGGTCTCAAGAGAACGCGCTGTGATTGGCAGCGCGCGGTCGCGGCTGAGGCGACGCAACTCTGAGTAGTAGTCCACAATGCTCTGGGCGGCCTCGTCCGTGATCTGAATCTTGACGCCAGGACGAGAGTACCTGCAGATGCGGCCAATTACAGGACGGTGAATAGGCAATAAGATAGGAAATGGTCCAGGTGAGATCGTATAATCATAGGTGACATTCGCAACCAAGAAGACTGCCGCGAGAGCTGACAACCAGCAACTGCTGACACTTACCGACGGCGCGCAAAGACAATAAACTTGCGCAGGAAGTCCGATGTGAGCACCTCGCCAGCGGCCTGCTCTCCGTGCAGACGCTTGTCGTGGCGCAGGTAGATGCTTGGCTCGTCCGACCCGGGTCCGGCATCCATGGACAGACGACTGCGAGTGACCAAGCACACGTGCGCCATGAGTGGACGAAACCTGGCTGCTGTGGAATGGTGCGACATGTGCATCCTGTTCGATCTTATACCGTTGCGCACGCAGACAAACCAAGCCCTCCTACCGGTCATGGATCGTCTCCTGCATGGCCACGCCCTTGCCATTGTCTCCATCGGGCCGGAAACGGTGCTGCGCCAACACGTGCATAGCCATCTGCACAAAGCAACGTGTGGCGCAAGCTTGAGGGCAACACCACACAGTTACGAGGCGGTTCGCTTTCAAAATCGGTAAGGGCTGGTGTGCATGCTGGCTGGAGCTGGGAGGCTGAATCAGATGATGCACGTGGCTCACCTGTCTGTCCCTGCTCTCTGTCATGCAGTCCAACACCACGAAGAGCATGTCAAAACGGGACAGAAGAGAGTCGGGCAGGTTCACATTGCGTGTGACGCTGATGCTCTTGTCATAGCTGCCATACCTGCAAAGCGACGGACTTGCCACAGAAAGTGAGTACACTTTTCTAATCGTTGTGGGCGCAAGAATCAATTCCTGGCCTGTGCCTGCTTGATGTGCAGGCCCTTTTCCATGTGAACGCCAGTGCTGTTGGACTAGAATTACATTTAACTCACACCCCAGCAGCCAAACTCAACCAACACAGATCTAATCACCTAACACAGCCACGAACCAGACAACTTCCACTCACAGAGGGTTTGCTGCTGCCAGCACCGAGCACCTGGCATTGAGCGAGGTGTGCACCCCGGCCTTGGCAATGGTGACTGTCTGCTGCTCCATCACCTCGTGGATGGCCACCCTGTCTTGGTCGCTCATCTTATCAAACTCGTCAATGCACACCACACCGCGGTCAGCCAGCACCATGGCGCCGGCCTCAAGACGCTTCTCACCTGCACACACACAAGTCAGAACAGAATTGCAAATGAATGTAGTAATGATCAAGGGGAACTAATAGGTGGTATAAAAGCAATTAACCAATCAGACAATGTTCGTACAATTGAATGCAGGCATGTGTGCCGGTTTGGTGTTGGGTGGAGTGGAGGTGCAGAGTGCATGCACAAGCTGTGCACCATGGCAAGTGCCTCTGCAATTTTGCCCTACTCTGCAGTTTTGCCTGTGACCAACTCACAAGCACTGCTGTCACACAATCCCTCTGCCACTCTCACTCACCGGTTTCCCTGTCCATGGTGACTGCTGCTGTGAGACCGACGCCTGATGAGCCGCGGCCGGTGGTGCTGACGGCATGAGGCGCGATGTTCATGACCGCGCGCAGCATCTGGGACTTGGCCACACCGGGGTCGCCAACCTGCATGGCAAACAACAAGGGACTGCTGGCATCGGAATCAGTGCTCCTGCCATGCAAGCAAGGATTTTGGTGCTGACACACTCAGCACCACCTCTCAGCATGCTCCTTGACCCCCCTTCCACCTGCAAATACCTGACCGGACGGTTGTGTTGCTGCATCCCCTTTCAACCCTTGCACAACTGGTGACAGGACGTGTGTGTAGTTACTATCCTTAGCATGTTCATCGTCTGCTGGCATTGCCCAAGGCCTGCCATGTTCTACCATGCCCAGCTCTCACGCCCAATGTCCCATGCTTTGCCCACACACGCTCACCAGCAGGCAGTTGATGTCACCACGCAGATGTGTTCCGTTGGCGAGGTTCTTCTCCAGGCCGCCGAACAGCTGCAGCACCAGCCCCTTCTTAATGGCGTCGTGGCCAAAGATGGAGGGCGCGAGGGAGCGGGCCATCAGGGGCAGCACGTCATCGCGCTCGGAGATCTGTACAGCAACCATACACATGTTTCAGAGGGTTAGCAAGATGGCGCCTCATGATACGAACTACAAAGAAAGACAGCGTTTATTAATACAAATGAGTGTTACCGTATGTAATCAGACCAAGTGGCAAGCAATTTGCGCGGAAGGTGCGCAGCAAAGCCGAGGTAAAGCGGAGGCGGTGCAGAGGACGCTGCACTGCGCGTGCCGTTAGAGGCAGGCAGGCAATACCATCCGTTATTGACTCACCTGTCTCATGCAGCGCGCCTCCGCTGCGGTATACTTGGTGGTGCCCTCGCGGTTGAGCTTGGTCGCGCTGACGCCAACCACGATGGAGCGGAACACGCCGCTGCTGGCGCCCGACACGCGGCCCGCCAGAGCCTTGTACACGCCCACCAGGGCGACACGGTCACCAGGCTTCACCTGTCGTGCGCGCATAATCAGACATTTTTTTCACACACATGATCAGACCAGCATAGCTGTTTGCAGGTACCACAGTTCATGCAGTGCCATACCCATAAGCCTCCGATTAAATCCCAGCACATCCTATGCGTAAGCTCAATTATGGATCATGGGACAGTCTGGTTGCGTGCAAGAAACTGTAGGCATGTGTACTCCATAGGCCAGACTTCATGCTAGCCTATGCAAGCTGGAACAGAGTACGCCAAACCTATGCAAGTGCATTCATCTAGTCTTCCCTGCTTTACCCACCTTGTCCACAAGATCGTCCTCGAGCACAATCTCAGCGGAGTGGGGCAGCTGACCGGGTGGGGCTGTCTCAGGAAGCTCCTGCAGTAGGGTGAAGGCACACGGGAACGGGGCACATGAAGATTGGTCGTACCAGTTCAGCCAGGTCATACAGGCCCAGTTCCCTGTTGTTATTTCTCTATGGCGCAGGCCACAGGACCCGGCGATGATCAACACACACTCTGCGAGTGCATCACATACAAGCCCATGATTTCTTGAACATGATCCCGTTAGCAAGCAGACCATGTCACGATTGATTGTGCAACATGCACGCCCACAGCCCACATGCAAGTAGCGGCTAGTCTGCTCTACCCAATGCCAAACGCGCATACCTGGATTGTGATGGTCTGGTTGTCCTTGTACTTGCAGAGGCCATACTCTGTGGTCAGCAGGTTGCCCTCACTGTCACGTGTGGGGTAGGTTGTGGTGGTTGGGACACCAGACATGGCGGTTACATCCCGGTACTCCATGACTGTGAAGGCCTTGGTCTTGTCGCAGTAGTGAGTGCTCTTGACAACCTGCATGGTGCAAAGGGTGGGGCAAGGTTAGTGAGCATGTGTCAACATTCATGGCATGGGTGGAGAATATGCATGCATGCGGTACAGACTGTGCGCATGAACTTCTGTCAACTTCGGAATAGCTGAAGTGGTGCATGTGTCAGAACGTGTGATGCGCATGGTAGGCATGACGAATGCATGGGGTTGCTCATCCCATGCATTGCCCGTTTTCGAAAGCAAACGAATACACTAGGCATACCCAGTATGCATGCAGTGGCACGGCTGAGAAGCATGTTCGCCTACGCTAGTTCTTCTTACCTTGGGCCTGACCAGTGAGCACTTGGTAACGATGCCAAACACGCAAACCAATTTGCCCAAGCATGAGCTGTCGAGGTCGCGCGGGGAGACTTCATGGCGCCCAAAGTCTCCCTTAAGCCCGATGTGAATCACGTCGTCATCCGTGAGCAGCTTGGAGAGAGTGGCATCCCGGCCAGATTTGACCAGCTCTCGCAAGGCCTCCTCAAATGGTGGCAGGCACTGTGACGGAGAGTCGAGCAGTTTTTGCAGCAGGTTCTCATCAAACTCTCGCAGATGATGCTCAGCAACCATAAGTCTCCTGGAGACCAGCTGCGCGTCCTTGCCGTCCTCTGTGTTGGCATACAGCTCCCCCAGGCCTTTGCCATAGTTCCAGGTAGGGTCCTCGTTTGTTGGGTAGTCCCGCTCAAGGAAGTCAGCGAAGCGACGCCTCATCTGAATGTGCTCATCCGAGTTCTGTTGTTGCACGGCGGCCATGTTGGCGAGGTGTTCTGTTCGCGGCCTTGGTCAAGTTTTGATTGTCAAGCACCAGCGGCAGGCTGCCCGTCCGTGAGTGTTGAGCAATTTTTTCTCAATGTCTAAGCGTGGTCAAGTGTGCCTGTGCAAGATCATGGCAGTGGATGGCCCTAGCCACATTTCGCGTTTGAATTTCAAACTGTTTCTCCGTTTCTTTGGCCCCCAAGACCTGCCAGCATGACTGCCAACAACAGAGGTGTGAAGGTGCGCACAGTCACCACAACAAGACAACTCTCTGAGCCGGAACAAGGAGTTCACATGGTGATCTTGCATGCGCGTCCCTCACCGTGCTGGATTGCTCGTCTTGCCACACACGAGACGTGAAGGGTCACCTTGCCAATTTGCTGGTGCGGCCCATCCATGCTTACAAATCACAGGCCATGCAATCGCAGCACTCTCTGGATAGATTGCTGCACTTTGACAAGCGGCTCTGGGGCCAGTGGCGCTTCCAAATCCATGTGCTCAGCTTCATCCAGTTCTTCTTCATCACCCAACCAGCCAGGCCATAGCCCTTGTGCATCCTGTGTCTGCAACTCTTCAGGCTGCAAACCATTTGGTACCAAGTCATTGCTTTGCAATGCCTGGACGCCAATGTTCTGTGCCATGCCTTCATCGTCTTCAACCCAAGTGCCACCACCTTCAAACAACGCATTACTGTACTCGTCAAGCAGACCTGTTGATGCATGCCCTGTCCTAGCCTCCCTTTGGCCCTGCATCAGGCCCCTTAGAGTGGCACTGACACCCTCTGTCAGGGCCTGTGCATCGTAGCCCCCCTCCAGAACAAGCAGCAGTCGGCCACTACACATGCAGTTAGCCATGTGTGTGAGTTGCCGGGCGATGCGCCGGTAGGTGACGCTGTGCATCTGCAGGCCTGCCAGAGGGTCCCGCCAGTGGGCATCATAGCCTGAAAAGCCAAGAGCAGCACACAAACAAACAGTGGTCCCCTGGTGATGGCAAAGGAGGTAGAACGTCGTGCAGGCAACAGGCAGTTAACCAACTATCATTGGTCAGCCAAATGCCTCCCACCCGCCTAATGTCTAGCCATCTGCAATCGCTTTCCGATTGCCGCTTCTCCATATGCTGGCCTGCCATGAGCACATACCCAGCTGCACATGGCGTATGCTGTGCACGCCACAAGAGCTCATGCCGCCCACCTGCACTGGCGATGATGATGTCCGGCTTGAAGCGCAGTGCAGCAGGCCATAGCACATCCCTGATCACTGAACACATGGCCTCATCGCCTGTGCGCGTGCCACAACCAAACTCGACAGCACATTGATGACACTGTGGTACATGAGGTTGTGAACAGCCAGCATGTAAGACACATGCTGTTACTTCATACATCAACCCACCCGGTCATTGCACCTCGGCCACGTGATCTAAAATCGCAACACATGCAGCTTAACACACTTGTGTTCATTAGTCTCACCTGCGCCTCCAGGCAGGGGCACGTTGATGGTGGCTCCCAGTCCCGCGCCGTCCCCCCGATTGGTGTCCTTGCCCGTGTAGGGCCACAGGTTGGCCTGTGCAAGGCGAGCAACTTCATGATCCCATGATCGGCGGTGACATGTGCGTTGTTTTGCATCATGATGGAATCATCAAGCGAATGGAATAAGACGATGAGCTGGTACATGCTGAGAAGGCAGCCAGCAGGCATGCAGGCAAGCTTCCAGTGCTCAAGGATGCGCTGGCAGTGTCCACGTGCATAACAACTGGGCTTGGCGTGAGAGGGCAGCCATCTAGCAGCGCTGACATATGTACCGTATGTATACATGCGCTGCTAGAGCTGACATGCCTTCCTACACCGACCAGTGCCAAGACTGGCAGCAAAGCGTTGGTATGTCCAATACAGCAGCTGTCTGAGGTGCGGGAAAGCAGCACGGGCATCTCTTGCAACATTATATAATTTGATGGGCATCGCTGGGTGCTACTTTGCCAGCATACTTGCGCCTGCAGTGCTCAGAGGACCTCCGAAACAGAGCTAAACGACGTGTCGAAATGACCCGCAGCATCTGACACACCTCCACACGGCTGACACAACACCCCACACCTGATCTGCGGGAGGGCTTCCATCGGTAGTTGATGCTACAAGCCTAGCTTACCCCAGCTGACCCTAGCTCACCCCTGGGGGACTGACCTGGTGGACAGAGACATACAGCACCGAGGGGTCCGCCCAGAACACCTCCATGGTGCCATTGCCGTGGTGAACGTCAAAGTCTGGATGCAAGCAAACAGAGTAACATTACTAGAGTGAAGCAGTATGAACTGGCTTTACTACTCTCAAAGTGTTGCTTCTCACAATGCACGTTATGTCGTTGCATTTGACCAGTCACTGCGAGTCAAACAACAGTCAGTTGACTATTTTGCCTTAAAGTCGCTGATTCTTGAGGTCATGTAGGGACCTGAAGGCCCTGCTCAGGCGTCATACTCAAACATGAACACATATGATATGTATCGCATCCCGTGAACAGCACCTGGACCATGTAGCTCACCAAAGATCAGACACCTGTCCAGCCTATGCCTCCTCTGTGCGTAGCGCGCCGCAGTAGACACAATATTGATCAGGCCGAACCCCATGGGGCGCGAGGGCAGCACATGATGGCCCGGCGGCCGCACAAGGGCAAAGCCACAGGTGCGGCCACCACGTGAGCTGTCATGTGCTGCATGTGCTGGCTGGCTGCTGTCAGCTGTTTCTTCTCCATCAACATGCGTTTTGCTAACATCAGCAACACGTGATGCATGCGATTTACCCAGAAACGGATTACTGGCAATCACGTGGTCCAGAAGGTCCAGCGTGGCTCCAACCGCTTCAGTTGATGCCGCCATGGACCCCGATGCAAGGTAGGTGGAGTCATCCAACATGACGGGCTCCTGCAGCATGGCATCATGTGCCACCGTAAAAAACAGAAGTTCGCCAGGTCTGGGACAATTCGTGGGACTGGCATTGGAACCTGTGTGTCTCAGGACATGTGTGTGTGTGTGTGTGTGTGTGTGTGTGTGTGTGTGTGTGTGTGTGTGTGTGTGTATGTGTGTGTGTGTGTGTGTGTGTGTGTGTGTGTGTGTGTGTGTGTGTGTGTGTGTGTGTGTGTGTGTGTGTCAATCACAGCAGAGTGAACCGCGGGGTGAACATCACGTGTTGGGTAATGAACATCATTGCCCCACACACCCCTCAGCACATTAGTAATAGCTAAGTGACCGTGCTATTCTTGCGTTAGGAGCTCCTGATAGCGTAAGGGTAGCTGCTCAGGAAGCATTTTTCCCTGGCATTTTCTTGTTGGCATTTGCACCGCCATGTTGAACAGCAACAGCAGCAACATGAAACAAGGTAAGACCAAGCAATCATTTGTACATCAGCCAGTAAAACAGCGCTAGTCTTATTTCTGTCAGCAGTGTGCAGATGTCGTACATTCCACCTGCCTGTATGCTGCCTGCTAGGTTCGACAAACGTTGTAAGTACCCAGCTGGATGCACCAGCTCCAGTTCTGCTGCGTCTGCAACCCGGCTGGACTGAAGCTGGTACAGCTGGTCGTGGACAGCAGCTGCTGGGCCAGCTGCAAAGCTTTGGAGCTGGCTCAAGGCGTCGCAAACTGAAATGAACCGTGCTGCTGACTCCGGATGACCTTCCTGGTTACAATCAGAACCAGTGTCGTGTCTCACATCTGTTCATTATCTGATGAATCTCATGATCTCAGGTTCATCAGTGGTTCAGTGGTCAGTGACTTTATGACAGAGCGAATAGCGCCAATGATTTGCTGTCTGTGTCTCGTCATGACTGTTCTGATCTTACAATATGCATGAACCGTACCTTGTCGTGTTCTGCAGCATCGCATAGAACGTAGGCAACCCCACTCCTGGCTGAGACACATCGGCCCCAACGCCATGCGTGCTTGCATGCATGCTGTGCTGATGACTTCCCTCCGGAGATACTCAAGGACAGCGGGCGCTTCATGCTTAGGCAATCATCAGTGCCGTTTGTATGCATGCCATGCCTGTCATGATCAAATTGTCAATCGCTGGCGGTTTTCGTGCTTGCATGAGGGTTTCATCAAAGGACAACTCACGATCGGCACGATCTCGGCTTAGAATTGAACTCCAAACAGCACATTATTACAGCTAGCCGTTGAGGTTCATCAAAGCTGGGACGAGACAACAAACATCAACTCGCGTGGAACTGCCTAGGCCTACTCGCGCTTCGGGATAGAAGGCGATGCACATGCAGCTACGCATGTATCAGCTGCATGGGCGGAGAGGATTGTCGGGCGATGCACTGTGAGATGTGAAAACACCATCCGACATGGCGGCTACAGCAAGCCAGGGCACGCCCAGCCATGCAGCCCACACCCTTTCTGCCCAGCAGCCACATGCATGGCGGCGTGCTGTCACCTGGGTGCAGCAACGGAGGCTACAGGTGGCCTGCTCGAGCGCGCACACGCCTGCACAGCAAACTGCAGCCCAGGTGCTACACTTGCAGTCCAGGCCTTTGTGGCAGCCTGCCCATCCAGTGCCTGAGCTCGTGCCGCCTCCAGACCGGTTGGAAACGGACAGCCTGCCTCCATACAATGCTGAGGCACCTAGCCAGTCATGGCCAGTCCCAGCACAATCCACACAGCAGGCCACCACACAGCAGCAAGCAGAGCCACACCCATCCATAACCACTCGTAACTACCTGCAACCGCCTCCTCAACGGCCCCAGCAGCTGCCAGAACCACTGCCAGCCAGAGGGCCAGCCCATGCATGGGCTGGAAGCGGGAATCCCAGCGGCCTCGCGAATGGGCTCAAGACTGAGCCGAGTCCCATGCAAGAGTTGCGGAGAGGAGCAGAGCACAATGAGCGCGGTGCTGACATGTCGCATGTGGATCAAGGCACACATTGGCAGGGCATGGCACAGACTGGAGCGGCCAGTGGACGCCTGCCTGCCTCCTGGCAGGGTGAGGGGCCCGAGGAGGAACGGCCAGTGAGCTTGCGTGTGCGCATCGTCATGCACAAGCTAGCGGCCGTTGCTGCAGCGGGGGACGGGCCCACCACAGCCCTGCGGGAGCTCCTAGGCGGGCACGAGCCGGATGCGGAACGCGTGGCGGCGGCCTTGAGTGGACAGTCACTGGCGGGCCATGCAGTGGCTATGGCAGCCTGCGCCCGTGCCGGAGCGGTCCTTCGGGACGGCATCATGCAGGCATGGGGGCAGGTGCTGCTGCCGCTGCTGCTGCAAGACGCTGCAATGGGCACGGTGGAGGAACAGGACGGACAGAGGCGACAGCGGCGGGGCCCGAGGTGGGACGCCTCGGCCGCAACAGCAGCAACACCACCGGGGTTGGCGGGCCTTCCCGCAGACCTTTCGGGGCACATCAGGCAGGCAGCCAGCGACAAGCACATCAACGGAAGCGCTGACGGGTGCTTATCAACAAGGGATATCCGTCAGCTGGCTTGCCTCATGTCCATGGCCGTTTCCATGGGTGAGCTGCACGTGCACTGTGGACTGTTGCCCATGTCCGTGCTGATGTTGCGGTTACAGCGTCACATGTGTCACATGTCTCCACCACAGCTGGTAGGTCTAGCGGAGGCTCTGGCTAATATGGGGTACTTCCCTTACACCGCCCCTGCATATCGTTTAGGATCCAATCCTTCAGAGTGGGAGGATCTTTGGCGGCAGCACCAGCAACTCCATCAGCAGCAAAACCAGCAACATCAGCAGCACCAGCACCAGCAGCACCAGCAGCAGCACCAGCAACAACAGCAACAACAGCAACAACAGCAACAACAGCACGAGCAGCAACAACAGCAGCAGCAGCAGGGCTTGGCGACCCAGCACACAGGGCCGTCCGGGGAAGCGCAACCGGACGTGGCAGACCAGGCCACCCTCATGCATCCAGCACTGCATGTATCGCCTTCATCACTCAACACAGGTGATGTGCTGGCAGAAACCACGCACCAGCCTCACAGGCTTTGGGACCAGGCAATGCCACCTGGGTTTCAGGAAGGTGGCTGTCAACAGCAGCTGGAACAGCCTCATCAGCTGGATTGGTTACAGCAGCAGCAGGATCAGCAGCGACAACCACCCCAAGGACAGCAGCTGAAGCAGAAATTACAGGAGCAGCTGAATTCGCAGCACCATCACCACCACCACCAGGAACAGCAGCGATCACCCGCAACACATCCCGACCATCAGCCGGGCTCGGAGCACAAGCGACCCCATTCATCATCACCGGCCTTTTACACTGCCCGGCAGTCCTGGTCGGCCCCTCCTCCTCCGGCCTGGCTGGCCCAGCCGCCTGTGCCCTGGATGACTCAGCTGCTGACGACTGTGATTGACCGTTTGGACGAGTTCACTGGCCCCCAGGTGCGTGCAGTGGTGTTCTGTGAGACGCGCGTTCGACGCGTCATTTGCAAACAAAGCACAGGGTGAACGCAAGGCAACACGTGGTCCTGACAAATCACACACGCACGTACATACACATACATACACAGGCTCGCACATATGCTTCCCATGCTTCCGCTGATGTGTGCCATGCATGTTCACAGCCTTGTGTAACTCATATTGCCACAGGTGTGCGCTCTGCTCAAGTCCCTAGCGCGCCTGGACCTGCACCCCTGGTCCGCCAATGGGCCGCACCAGCGGCTGCAGGCACACCTGGCGGCGGCTGTCGCAGCAAGGGTCGACTGGCGGCTGGAGGTCATGGATCTACTGCCCAAGCCACGGCCTGTGGTCGGCCAGCACACCCAGAAGCAACCGCAACTGGCCAGGGAGCAGCTGCAGCAGGAGCAGGAGCAGGAGCAGCAGGAAGAGCAGCAAGCGACGGAGCAGCAAACACCTCATATGCAGAGTTTCGTGGGCGTGCAAGCGAGTCAGCGCCAAGATGATGAACAACCTTCACAGGAGCAGCAGCATGGGCATCAGGGCCAGCAGCAGGCACAGGCAGAGGGTGCAGCACAGCAACACATAGGGAACGCTGCAGTGGAAGGGGAGTCGGCACAAGCGCGTGTGTACACAGGCTCGAGGCAAGCGATTAGGTGTTGGTGGCATCCTGCCAGCCTGTGGTCCTGTTCACACACATAAAAACCATCATCATCACCCGAGACAACGGATTTCAAGCCATCTCCATCTCTGATCTCCGTCTCCAGTGATCAAGGACTAATCTTTGCATGTATTGTCTCTGATCAAGCTGTCTCCAGAAATCAAGGACCAATCTTTGCATGTGTTGTGTTCATCTCTACTCCATCAAATAACACCACGAGGTGTTAAACCTCCTCGTGTTTTCACTAAGTGCTAGCACACATGCTGAATCACCCAGCACAATCAATCCCATGGTAACCCCACATGCAGGTACCAGCTGTTCCACCCTCACGAGGTTCACATCAGCCTGTGGGCCCTGCTGCAACTGAGCCTGCCCGTCATCAAGGGTTGGCTGCGGCTGCTGCTGGGCAGTGCGGCACACCAGGCCAGGCACCTGACGCCCAGGTCACTGGTGGCTGTGTTCAGGATCATGGCAGAGTACAGGTAAGCGCTTGCACAAGACAGGAGTCAAGTTCTGGCTGGCGTCTTCTCGAAGCGTTCAAACGTGCGTGTCCCAGGGGTAGCATTGAAATCGCCTGGCATAAGATTTGATGAGTGTTATTAAGCTACGATGGGACAGGAAGTGCCCTACTCAACTCATGATAGACGGGGTGGAGTTGAAGCGTAGGACAGTCATCATTGGCAACAATACTGCTTTCATGCAGGTGCGCCCTCCCACCCGGCAGCCCCGCCCTCGCCCGCCTGTGGTCCGCAGTACATCGCCGCTGGGAACACTTTTCCCCCGCATCCCTCGCCTCGCTGCTCTGGTACGCACACCATGCCGGCACCACACCCCCACCCTCGCTCCTGCGAGCCTCCATGCGGCTGGCCGCCAAACGGGCACATGCACAGCTACGCTACACAGCCGCCACCTCCCTCTCTACCACCACCACCATTCTCTCTGACCTGGAACCAACGGGTACCAACCCAGATCAGCGGTTTCCAACCGTTTCTGATCACGTGGCAGTTCCTGCTGGTGGCACTATCAAGGCGTTTCACATCGTGCAGCTGTTGTCTGTCGCAGCAGCAGGGCGACTAGAGCTGCCACCTGCCCAGACGTTAGCACTGGCTATGGTACTAGGCAGGGGCATGCGCCAACTGTCACCCACGCTGCTATCCATGGGGCTATGGGCCCTGGCAGAGTGCACACCTGGCTTGCTTACGCCCTGGTCTGGCAACTACCGTCTCGCACACCCCCACATCAACACACCATCTTTGCAATTTCCTGCCACCATTGCCAGCAATCATAGCCAAAACTCCAGCACGTGTAAGGCTTCCACCACTCCCACTGCTGCAGTTGTCTCTTCACCCAACAATGCAACGACAGCCCAACAGCCCAGCGCACCCACGCCCAACAGCACCAACGCCCAACAGCCCAGCCCAACTCCTGTGACGCTGCATGAAGCTGCAGCGCAGCTGCGGTTAGGCCTGGATGCGTCTTTGCCGGCGCTGTTAGCAGTGGGCAGTAGTGCTCAGTGTGCTAGAGTGGCATGGGCGCTCCAGCTACTGGGGCTACCACTGCCAGCCACTGGCACTGTCATGCCTCTGCTACTCAGGGCGTGCACAGCTATCACCACCCACGCTCAAACCGCTATGCTGCCAGGCGATGGGAGTAGGAGTGAGGGTACCAGCACACAGCAGCCATGCAACGACCCCCAGACACGTGCACGCACAACCACCGGGCCGCACAGCAACCTGGTTCAACCCGCTCACACGGGCGGCTTTCGAGATATCACCCCTGCGCCTACGTTGGATGAATCATTGTCGGTTTTGCAAGGCCATGTGATCCTATCACGTGCATCATCTGACCAGTTGCAGTCACATGCGGTGTCACATGGGAAACAGCAGCCAGCTCTGGCGCCTGTATCAGCCTGTGACAACCTGGGTCTGCATGCTAGCAACACGGTGCCCGGTCTCAACGTGTTGAGTGATGGTAATGGCAGCGTTCTGAAGTTGACTCTGGCACCTGCGGAGATGCTGGGCCCTGATGTGTCGGCAACTGACAGCTTGCGGGGTACAGTCACCACTGCTTGTGGTGGTGGTGGTGGTGGTGGTGGTGACGGTGACACCTTCGTTCCCGAGGAGGTTGCTGGTCCTGCTATGGCGGCATTTGACGGCATACAGGGTATACTTGGCACTGGCAGGGCCTACAGCGTTGCTGCAGTGCAGCCTGGTGCAGACACACACACGGCTCCTAAAGCTGAGGACAGTAGTCAAGAGGAACAGGCAGTGACTGGTGCAACAGCAGCAGCAGCAGCAGCAGCTGCCAGCACAGCTGTGATTGGACCAGTCGCAGGCTCGGCAGGCTGCCTGTCTCCTGTTGAAGCTGCAATGGTGGTATGCGTGGCAGCTGAGCTTCCCTTGGGCACCCTTGGAAGCAAGCCATCGGAGACAACCAAGCGTCAGCGCCAACAGCAAACACCAGCTCATGCTGCACTTGGCTGGGATTCCAGGCAAGCACAACAACCACTCACAGCAGCTGCTGCCCGTGGCATTGACGCAGGCGTAGCAGATCTGGCTAGTTTGCAGGCTAGGCCGGTTGAAGGTAGTTGGTCGTGGTCGGCTGGCCGCTTTTGCCCGACTGCAGCCAGACCAGCACCAGCAGCGCAGCTGGCCCAGCAACTGCCAGTCCTGGTCGCCCAGGTGCAGTCAGTTCCAGCTGAGCAGCTGGCATCAGCACACCCGCTACTGCTGCCGCAGTACATTCGGGCACTGGCCCAGCTGCGGCTGGCAAAGCGGGTGGAGCTGAACTGGTGGCTGGGAGCGTGCAGCATCATGCATGCACAGGCGCGAGCGGGGCGGCTGCCGGCTGCCGGCCTGACGACGTTGCTCAGTGGGGCAGCACGCGGGACGGGCCGGGCGGGGGCGCAGGGCGAGGGTGAGGGTGTGTTTGACATGGGCCTGGATGTAGGGCTGCTGGTGGAAGCGCTGGCAAAGCAAATGCAGCCGCACCAGCTGCACCGGCTGCGGCTGGCTCAGCGCGAGCAACAGCGCCGTCAGCACCAGCAGCACCAGCAGGAGCACGATGGAAACTCACTGGCTCAGCAACCAGCCGCCACAGGCCATGCCAGTCATGACACTGGCTCGCTGTCCATCAGCCACAAGGTTGGCCAGCCATGGTGCCTATCAGCAGGGGAACTAGTGGACGTCCTATGTGCATGCACACGGGCCAAGGTGCGGCTGGATGGCTCAACATACAACGCTCTATGCGCTTCCTTAACAGCCTGTGTGGCTGAGCTATCCAGGGGTGACCTGGCCAGAGCTGTTCTTGGCCTGGCTGTGGCCCATCAACTGCGGGCTATGGGTGCAGCAGCAGAGCACGGGAGCACAGCAATCAACAGGTTGGCGGCCGCTGCTGCATCTGACCAGTTGCTGAATGGTACTGCTGTCTCAACACCCACTGCCTCAGCCCAGGGGGATGCAAGCAGCAGTAACAACACCAGCAGTAGCAGCAGCGGGAGCAGCAACAGTTGCAGCGACACCACAGCTGTCCTCATGCACCCAAGCAGTAATACCTCGGCCGGTCATTATGCATCTGGAGATGCAACACATGCCTGTGGCGTGCTTGCTGCTATCCTGGCTGTACCCGTGCACCGGCTTGTGGCGGCCCGCCATGCACCAAGGGAACATTGGATGGCACAGGGCAGATCAGCAAGAAAGTCGGAACGAGCAGAAAGCGCAGCAGGCACATTCACAGGGAGGCCTGGCACGGCAAGAGGTGAACAGTCTCCAAGCGGGCCAGAAGTTGTCCCATCTGCAGCTGTGGGCAGTAGTGCACAACTAGCAGAGCGTGCGGTGTCATCAAGCGATGCGTCAGGCCCACTGACAGAGGCGGATGCATGTGCGTCAGCGGTGGCCGATACAGTGTGTGCAATGAGACCGGATCAGCTGGCCTCACTGCTCATGGGCTTGGCGGAGTGGCGACATCCCTTGCCTGTGCCCTGGCTCACTGCATATCTGAGCCTGTTACAGGTGAGCCGAGTTCAAAGCAATGATTTGGTAATTTGATTTTCACAGAGAATAACGAATCCAGCATGAGGTCATGGCGCCTTCGGTGCAGTATGTGCCACTGATGCCTTGCTCTATCGTGCATGTAGCCAACAACGTAAGCTCATGCACGCCATGCGCTCATGTCCCCTTTGTGAGACGGACGCCCAGGGCGCCTCCTGAGCACCCGTGGAAGGCGTACGACCCTCCTGTGCTCATGACACATGACACGAGCGGCGTTGGTTTCTTCACGTGTGCTTGCAGGCACGCGCACCAGGGCACATGACCCATGTGGGGATCAGCACATGCACAGCTGCGCTTCTGCTCATGCAAGTTTGGCCCGGCACTGAGCTTCTCACGTGCCTAACGAATCAGGTGAGGCATGTCAGAGCACGTGGTGTCAGCTCTGTCAAGCCTGGCAAGAAACTAGTGGTTTGTTGCACAACGCCTGGTGCTATGCTGCGGTGCTTTGGAAATGTTAATGCTGCTGTCATGCCAACTTCAGCTATGCAACTTGATGTTGTGATACCGTTGAAAGTATCATTACGACTGTGCGCACAACACTGATGACTGCTTGATGCGGCACCCGCAATCTCGTGCGGTTGTACTGAGTCCTATGCCATACTGTGTTGCACTATGGTTTCGCAGCTGAAGCACTACCAGGGCCGGAGCAGGCTGTCAGGTCAGGAGCACAGGCGCATTCTGGACCAGCTAGCTCTGCTGAGCAGCTTGGCACCCCATGCTGCGCCCGTCACCAATGCAACCAGTGCAACAACTACCTTTGCCTCATCAGCCAGTACAGATGTCAGTGAAATTGCTAAACCAGCGGACAGAACATATGCATCTTTGGATGCGGCTGCAGTCGCAGCAGCCAGCCTGCCGAGCTCTTTCCCTGCCGCTGCACCAGTCACACTAGCCACACCAGTTACACCAGCTGCACCAGCTGTACTAGCCTCAGCTGAGCAACTGGCTTCAGAGTCCAGGCACGTCATTGGCTCGTCACCAGGTAGCAGCAGCTACCCTCTGCCAGCCACGCCATCCCAAGCTGCAGACACATCCCTCATCCGCTCATCCATCAGACGCGTTCCCATGATACCGCCCACCAGCAACACACCACGACCACCTCAGTCGCCTCGTACAATCGATGATGAGGACGATACTACCATCAGTCGTTTCTCTACAAGGCGTAGTGTTCCTTTGCCTTCGGTTGAGCCTTTGGTGTGTCCCAGTGGCATCGCCTCCCGTCTGCTGCGCTCGCTGTACCTCTCACGGCTGCAGCGGACACTCGGCATGTTGGCGGTCAAGGTGCTTGGCGGGCCCGCTGCACGTGCTGGGGATGCAGCTGAAGTTCAGGGGGTCATGGCACGGCCGGTGCAACGCAGGCGCGCAAATGCAGTTGTCGAGGGATGAAGCACAAGAAAGAAGTTTGCCAGTTCTGGGACAATTCCTGGGACTGGCATTGAAACCGGTGTGTCTCAGCA
>QAXH01004687.1:610-12937 GCA_004335635.1 Chloromonas sp. AAM2
ATTGATGATGGCACAGTTGGGAGCAGTTGGCTAGTTGGAATCCTTGTTGGAAAATTCAGTTGGAGTTACAGTTGGGCCCAGTTGGAACGTTCGGTTGGACCATCCCAACTGATCCCCAACTGGCCCAACCACAAATCCCAGCATCCCCTAACATTCCGATGAAGGGAGCAGCAGGCCGCAAAAGTGCTACCTCTCTGGCCTATCCTCGCTACTTCCGCAGTGGCACTCAACCTGCCACGTGCCTTGGGGTGTCATTATAGTGGTATCTGATAAAACCTAACTCGCATCTGACCCAACAGAATATGTTTGCCAGTTCTGCACAATTTCTGCCAGTTTATATATGTGTTGCGTTGGTGTGCACTCCTTTTTCTTGAAAGACAAGAAGCCACCAGAGATTCAAAGAGGTTAGACTGGCTCGCAGCACTACTAAAGCACTTACCTATATCTTTCCAAGAAAAAACAAGTTGCCACTTCTGGACAATCCTGGGAACACTTATCACTGAATCACCACGTGGCGTATACAAACCCTACCTGATGATGAACCATGAGATTGAATGGAACCCTTCGTATTGTAGTTCCTCATCGCACATGGCGCAGTTTTGGCGCACTTTCGAGCAGCGAGAGAGCGTACGCTTTTCGGAATCATGTCTACGGCGTGCATGCAGTTCGGAGAAGGCGGGGCTAGTGGATCGTATCAAGCTGGAACGTGTGCTCTCTGGTAGGCAATGCAAGGGTTTGTTTGTTCGGTGGATGTGTATGGGATGTGTATGGTTGGATGCCCAGTTCAACGTGTGTACTATTGGCCCGTTGCAATCACCCTGCTCTGATGCCTGACTGATGGTATTGCCACGATGCAAACTGAACCACTGCAAAGCAATTGCAGAAAGAGAAAGTTGTCCTTGATGCCATCCTTTCTCTGGTATGCACTTGGGTCAAACACCAGCACTGGGGCAGTCCACGGC
This sequence comes from Chloromonas sp. AAM2, assembly GCA_004335635.1. Classification (NCBI taxonomy): domain Eukaryota; kingdom Viridiplantae; phylum Chlorophyta; class Chlorophyceae; order Chlamydomonadales; family Chlamydomonadaceae; genus Chloromonas; species Chloromonas sp. AAM2. The sequence continues at coordinate 1,573 of QAXH01004687.1, forward strand.
ACATGAAGAGGCACCAAGCGTGGTAGGGATATGAACGACACTTGGCGTGTAGGGTCAATAAGTTGGTAGGTCTAGTCTGCATGCTGATGTCCTGGTCTGCACGCCAACACATGCAGTTGCAACTTGAATGGATGTGTGTTGATTTTCAGGCCATGATGGCTGCGTCAACGCCGCCACCTTCACCCCTGAAGGCAATCAGCTGCTCACTGGCAGCGATGACATGCACATCATCATGTGGGACTGGCAGACAGGCGAGTGCGGCGGGGTGGCAGTGCGGTGCGTGATTGTATTGAGATACCGCAGTGGCATGCAGGACGAGTGCGAGTATAAGAACCAGAGCTGTACGCAAAACAGGCGAAAGGGTTGCAGGCCTGGGGATGAGGTGCTTGCGTTGATGGCAGAACACAGCAGGAGAGGCCAACACCAAGAAAGGAAGGACCTGTCCCGGGACATTCCAGACACCCCACCCATACGCTACTTGCATGTACAAGAAGTTTGATTGCAGGCTTTGCAATTGCAGGCTGCTTCACTCCGCGTAAGCATTTTAGTTTTTGCTGTCTCTGTTTTTGGCTTGGCCATCCAGCCGTATCTATCCAGGCAGTCTGCGCCGTTGCCCAAGGCCAAAGCGTTGGCGCGACTCAATCTTTGCTTACACCGGGGTCCTTCAGTCCACCAGGCTTAGTTCACAAACTTTCTTCACAGTGCACCAGACTGTGCTTGCAACAGTGGGTGAGGGCCTGCCGCTACCTGTGACAGTAAACCACCTTGAAATGGATAGTTGATAACATAAATCTGGGCGAGCTCTTCACGTCGACACATTCAAGACCGGAATCGCACCTCAGGTCGCGCGCGGGGAGATAATCAAACCTACCTGCCCCCCACTCCCCCATTTGCCAGCCACGTCTGGTCCTGGAGCGCGATCAGTCAGTGAACCATGGAGCCCAATTGGCGACCTCACGGGCCTGTCCAGGTGCACACCCAGGCCGTTGTAATACGTGAACAATGAATTCGTTTACAGTGATTTTCAGACCATGCTTGTGCCCTGGCAGGTCGTCAGCTGTTCAAGCTTCCCTCGGGCCACAGCAACAATGTGTTCCAGTGCCGGCCCATGCCACACACCAACAACCAAACCATCATCACGTGTGCAGCAGATGGGCAGGTGGGGCTGACAGAGCAGGCAAAGCAGCGGCCACAGCGCTGGCTCAGTTGTATCATGGAAGCCAGGGGTTGCGATCACTGTTACAATCAGTGCCGTCCGGGGGTAGTCCGCAGCCAGAAGCTGGTTGCTGCACGAACCTGGATAGAACTAGAAGCATCAGAGCCAAAAAAAAAGAAGTTTGCCAGTTCTGGGACAGTTCTTGTGTGAATAGGTCTGTATTACCGCCAGGAACCATTGTGTGTCAGGCAACCAGGAACTGGCAAACTTTTTTTTTTCTCAGCGCGTGCGCAGTGCTGTGCATCATTGTGAATTGCCTCGTTCTGCCACTGCCCTGGTGTACCATCTGCCCTGCCCTACCGTGCCGTCACCCTGCTGTGTTGTGCTGCCTTGTCAGGTGCGCATGATGCGGCTGGGCGAGGCCGGCAACATGGTCTCCTCCCAGCGGTTGGCGCGCCACAGGGGGTGGGCGCACAAGCTGTCAATAGCGCCAGACATGCCGCAGGTAGGGCACAGGCCTGCATTGGGCGCCAAGCAGCTGATGGCTACCTGCCGTGCTCACTGGTGTTCCCGAACAACTGCTCAAGTCAATTCAAACTCGGGTGCCAACAAAAACTCTGCTGGTGGCTGTAACTTGTATCCTAGTGACTCCCTCTGCGCGCATTGTCGTCCTTGGCTTCATTTCCTCGTGCCTTTGCCACATCGTGGCATGTTTCTTGCTCCTTGCTGGGAGGAGCCTGCGACTAAAGCGTTTGCCCAGCCACCTGGTAACCAAGCTGTGTGCACTGTCTTGATGGTGTTGCGGTTCTCCTCATCGTAATGCGCGTAAGAACAGCGTCTGACAATCAGACTGAGAGGCAGATGAAAATCACTCGCCACACAGACTGTGTGACACAGGGGTGCCAGAACACTGGAGGAGCTTGGCAGTCAGTGGTCAAGACACCAACTGAATGCTCTACTGCTTCTTGTTGAATACCGACGTAAAAAAACGATGTTTGCCAGTTCTGGGACGATTCCTGAGTCTTGCTCTTGAATCCATTTCTGTGTGTAAAGGCGGTGTTGGGTCAGTGCCGTGTGCCCCACTGCGGCCTGTTGGTAGACAGTGACTGCCAATACTGGGACATGTGGCACTATTTGCTGTCGTATAAGAGACACCCTGGCCACTCCTGTGAAGACGCTTCCCATTCACAATGTGGCACCATTTGCTGTCGTGTGTTGTATTTTGTGCCTCTCTTTACAGTGCTTCCTTTCCAGCGGTGCGGATGGCTACGTGTACCTGTTCGACACGCGCGCGCTGGGCGGGAGGGGCGGGTCCGAGGACGGGACGGCGTCCACACGTACGCAGACGGGACCCGGCGCGCACACAGCGCAGATGCGGGTGCCCCTGTGGTGCATGGCGCACAGGGTAAGGCAACGCACACACCAAGACTCTCCCACAATATTGCACACTCCTACAGGCTAGACAGTCTAGGATGCACTGAATTTCAGGGCTGTGCTTGACAGATTGAGTGACAATGGGCAAGGGATGGAGCCGGCACAAGACTGCGCCTTGACAACTGGGGTTGGAATGTCGCGTCAGCTGCAGAGCTTAGATTGTAAAGTGTAACTGATGGTGTAACTGACAGTGTAACTGACGTGTGTGTATGTGTGTGCAGTGGCTTGACATCAGCGGCGTGCACCACAACCCCGCGCGTCCCTGGCTGTTCGCTGTGAGCGGCGATGATGTGGTGGCAAGAGTGTACGACTGCAGGGCATGGCGGTCCGACCCGCACACATCCAGGAGCACAATGCCGCTCTTGGTGGGTCACGGGATGTGGGGATGAATGGGGAGTAGACGGGCTGCAGCATGCAGTGGTGTGGGCTGGGAGTAAAGTGCGCTTCGGCACTTTGAACCTCACTGCCCAGGGCTTGTGCACAGGGCGTGGCCTTTGCCATAAGCGCCTTAGGCTGTGGCACTGGAGATGTTTGTCCGGTGTTTGAAATTGGTTCGTCAGCTGGTTTGTTGGCACCTGGCCTTCTTGTCAGCCTCCGTGTGTGTTTACAACTGACGTTGAAAGTCCTGGCACAACCACTTTGACAACCTCTTGCATGGGCTTTTCTGTGCTTCTGCAGGTGTCCGGCCTGTACCCGTCCCACATGCAGCGTAACGTTATGTCCCAGCGCGACCCCTGCAGCCCGCACATCACCTCACTGGCGTTCTCCAGGACAGGCGCTCTGCTGGCAACGTACGGCAACGAGGTCGGTGGTGACGCGAGCACTGCCATCAGCACAAGCGTGTGGTGCCAGGTCACAGTTCGCAGATGGCTTCACAACGGCCAGGCCTGTCAAGATTGTTTTGCGCTCTTCTTGTTTGTGAGGCCTGTGGGCTAGCTGTATCAGGCATGCTCAGCAAAAGCAGATATAGAGCAAATCTACTGCATGTCTTTTGCGTGGTGGCAACTTGTTTGTTGCATTGCATTGCTGTGTGCAGTCTATTTACTTGTTCAGCGCGGCGGGAGCGTCGGGCCAGGGCAATGCAGCGGCCATCAGGTGGGGAAGCCAGCCCTGTGCAGTCATGTTAGGCGGTACAGCGCATCGTGCTACCTGGACAGTGGGCGCAGGTAGCTATTCTAGATAGCTTTAGCGGCTGTGTTGGCAACTGTGGTTTGGGACTGCCAACGCAGTCGCTCCATGTTGACTTGAGTCAAGCAGATCACCAGCAGCACTTGATCACTGCCGCATGCGAGCACAAGATATACAGAACATGCATGCATCCTGGCGCTGTAGATAGCTTTCTCCAACCTGACATTTGTGGTCAGCAGGCCCTTGTCCGGTCAGCCCTTGGTTGTAAAGCCGTTTCATGCCATGCCATGCCATGCCATGCCGCACAGGGAGCGTGATCCCGGTGGCGCTGACTCTGGCTCATGCGAGGCGCGTGGGTACCGCAAGCGCAAGGCGGAGCCGCGCGACATGGAGCCGTGCGGCCCGGCGACATCCGACACGCTCATGTACGACACGCAGCCGGGCAGCAGCCGGGGCTCGCCGGAAGCCACAGGACCGGGGTCGAGTGGCATGCAGGCGGACTCACAGGCAGGCGTGGGGCCATGCAGCGCGCCTCGAGAGGACCATGTGGTGCAGAAGTACACAGGCCATAGGAATGCAAGAACAGTCAAGGTGGGTTCACGGGGCGCTGGTGGGCTTTCACCTGGTCATTGTCAGCTGAGGTTTTCACGCAGCTCACGCTCTGCCTTTAGATCCCCTAGAGAAGAGAGATTCAGGCCAAGTTGCGCTCCTCTGGTCTGCCATAACAGGTCACGTTGATGTATTTGTGACCCACGGCAGTAGCACCGAACATGACTTTGTCTGGGCTGATGATGTCATGGCATCTGCTTGTGCCTGCCTGTTCAGGGCGTGAGCTTCATGGGAGAGGATGATCAGTACGTTGTGAGCGGTAGCGACTGTGGCAACGTGTTCATCTGGCAGAGACAGGTGGGCAACAGAGCTCTGAAATCCAGGCCATGCACGACTTCAGACTGCAAGATAACATCTGCACAAGCCATCAAAAAGCGTGGTGTGACGCGCTCTGGTTGTGCTCTGGGTTGAGCCCGTGGGTGTTGGTTGAAGGTTGGCTCAGTGCGTGCCACTGTCATTTGCTGTGCAGGACGGGCGCCTCCGGCGAGTGATGCACGGTGACTATGAGGTAGTCAATTGCCTGGAGCCGCACCCCTGGCAGCCGATGGTGCTGGCCACATCAGGTGGGAAACAGCGGGCGGGGCGGGCGGCTGTGGGCTGCGAAGCGCATGTTCCGAGCGCCTTCGTACAAAGCTGTTGAAGTACCAGAGTCCGCGTCTGGGACAGTCCATCCGTTTGGTGGGAAGGTCTGGATACGAACCAGACGCACTGTCAGTCGGGTTTGAGGGGAAGGATTGTCAATTGCAATTCCGGGGCCCGCTCGACGCCTGACGTGATGCCCGGCTGGCAGAGGCACGTGCCGCTTGCCGCACATCGAACTTTTGCACCTCTCCAACTGCCTCCAGCACAACACCACCAGCACACCCTGTTGCAGGCATTGAAGACACGGTCAAGGTGTGGTCCCCCAACGCGCCCCCCGGAGGGGATGAGCATGTTGAGTCGGCCGACGACGTCTCGCGGCTCCTGGCACGCAACGAGCGGGAGGGCCGGCAGAGGAGCACACTCAGGGCCACACAGTGAGTGGCCGGGGGGAACAGGGTGGAGTGAACATGACCTGTGGTGGATTGACTACGTAACACAGCAAACATGCTGCTTTGCTGTGCCGCTTCGCTGCGTTGGTGCGCTTGCGAGTGCCGGTGGGGTTCCATCCTTCAGTCAGTGGTGAAATTATTTGTCAGCTCGACGTCTCTCCATCAGCAACTGCTCTCAGATGTAGCCACATGCTGCACGAGAGAAGCCCGTGATCGTACAAAACTCCAGTCAGTGTAGGAGGACGCACGACCCTATGGCCATGCCTCTGGCGCTTGTTACACTGCCTCTAAGTGTAAGGTTGACTGCAGTCCTGTGTGTTGCTGACCTGGCGGTCATTCGGTCATTAGTGCCTGTCTGTGTGCGACCCAGGCTCGAGGTGCTGCGCGAGGAGCAGCTGCTGAGGCTCATACGCAATGCAGTGGGACAAGCAGCACAACGCAACAGGTAATCCAGAGAAGGACAGGGCCTACCGGCGATGACAGTGCACACAAGCCACCATATTGATCAATTTCACAAGTGCCCAGATTGCATAGACAGAATGGCAGGTTATGCCCCTCATCCTGGTGCACTGGCGCCCGACCCAGGCTTTGGCGCAGCACTTGCCCATCATGAGCCAAGGCAGGCTCCATCTGTGGCATGTGCATTGTTACCGCAGGCAGCGCAGGGCGGGTGGCGAGGAACAGCAAGAGGAAGAGGTGGGTTGAGACACGACAGGCCTGGGTGCAGCGCCATTTGCTTTTAATCAGCGCTGCTGCTGCTGCTCAACTGTGATCGCCGCTTGTGTCTGTGTTTAACTCGCTGTTTGGTGACTGGCATGCCCTAGTTTGCATATGCTTCTGCGCGGCAATGCGCAATCATACCATATCCATGCCTTCTGCACACCTGTCAGCATCCACTTGCCACCCGATGCAGGCTCGGGACATGACCCACGTGGTTGAGTCCCAGGTGCTGCGCGCCGCTGACGCCGACCCCTCCGGGCCCGGCAGTGTGCTGCTGAGGATACTGTTCGGGGCGCAGGCCTCCGAGGGGTCAGAGGAAGACGAGGAAGATCAGGAAGAAGAGGAGGAGGAAGAGGAGGAAGAGGGTGACGATGATGATGATTCTGAAGGGGGTGCTGGGTGGGGCGAGGGCCTGATTGCAAGTGATGAGTATGCAGAAGCACAGGGCGGCAGTGGTGAGGAGGAGCATTGAGCAACAGGGTCAAGGCACACCTAGTTGCTCGCCTGACCCCTGAGGCATGCTGCCAAGCTGTACATTTCATACCAACTGTCAGGCCTGCAGTTGAACACACGCGCGTGACAGCCACACAGCTGCATGTAACATACACACGGACCTTTTTATCACATGTACAGGAGTCAGCGTTTCAGCTGCTTGAGTTTTAGTCAGTTGCTGCAGCGTTGACCGCCTGAACAGTTATTGAACCCTGCGCTGCTAGTCGGGCAGGGCCGTCTTGAGTTTGCTTTGAATCAGGACGGCTTACGCATACGATGTACATCACAGTGGCAAGCAGCGGCCAACTGCAGACGACATGGCTGTTATGTAGGTTTGGTGCGGTCCTTGGTTGTAGATTCATCTTTCCTGTAAGCCTGTTGTTGTTCAGGCGCTTCCATACTTTCTACCCTTCACGCCTGTGCTGTACAATACCACCGCAATACAACTTCTGATTGATTTGATGATTTTATTTTACTGTCTTCTCACAAAGAGCCGCCCGGCTGCCAGCTGACACATGATGGGAAACCTGGTCAGCTTCCAGTCATCATCATCATCATCATTACATAGCTTCCCATGGTTCAACCCACGGTACCGCAGGACCAACCAGCTAGGCGCTCAGCAGCAGCCAACATCCCCATCCTAAGCAAAGCATGGGCATGGTGCCCCCAAAAAACATGCACATGCAAAGTTCAGGGTCCTCTGGAAGCTTCCAGTGACACTGTCCATTGTGTCAAAATACCTGCTGCGCTCATGGAACGTGGCAAGCACAAGCCAGACTTCATTCCAATCCACCTTGACTGCGGAAGGCCCTCTTGCAATACAAGACAACAAGGCCACAGCACATCCAAGGCCGACGCCCACTTGTTTGAGGCTTCTTGTTTGAAACTTCTACGTTCATTAAGAAGCTCACTCTCTCCTACTCACCCACAGCAGTGGGCGCAGAATAGGGCGCACAGCAGGGTGCAGAACGTGGCAAAGAGTGGGGCACACAATGTGTGCGCACACCCCTGCTGCTATGCCGGCAGACGCGCCAGCGATGTAATAGGGCATGGCAATGCCCCAGAGCACAAGGTTCGTCACGCCTGCGTAAACACCACAGATGCCAACACGCACTTGTGTGGATGTGGAGCGAGTGAGCAAGTGACAGAGAAAGAAAGAGAGACAGGAAGAGGCAGGCATGGAAGCGGTGGGTTGAAATAGCAGTGGCAAAGAAACGAAATTTGAGATAACGGTTCTGTTCATGCACTGTTTTCGCTCGAAAAATGCCAGAGGAATGCTTGGAAAGCTGTGCCAATTCATTCGTGCTGATGGGCACTCTGGCCTGTTAGGGCAGTGTTCTAACCTTGGCTCGCCATCCTGTGTTTGTTTGAGCTCACCTTGCAAGACGGGTCCTGCCTCAAGCTGGGCACCCTGAGGCAGACGTGCGGGTGGCGGGGCGGGCTGCTCCCCAGGGCCCTCAACTTGCACAAGCTCAAGGGCTGCTGCAGGCTCGAACACACCTGCAGGCTGCTCTGCTTGAGCAATTGGCAGCTCCGGCCCTGCAACAGGCTGCTGTGCTGCAGCAACCGGCTGGTCTGGCTCGACTGTGAGCTGCTCTGGCACAGCAACTGACTGCGCCGCTATCACGGTGAGCTGCTCTGGTGAAGCTACCCTGTGCTCTGTTGTCACGGTGGGCTGCGTCTGTCTGGCAGTGGGGTTTTGGCCAGTGGTCTTCCTGGTTGGACGCTCATAGTAGGGGAAGCTTGCTGCCTTCACGAGGTTGTGACTGGGCCAGTCGCGCCCACGCTGTGCACCTGAAACATTGGCAGCGGCTGCAAGCTGCTGTGGTGCAGCAACTGGGTGTTCAGGCTCAGCTGCAAGCTGCTTAGGTTCAGCCTCCGGCTGCTTCGGCTCTGCGACGATGGTGAAGGTTGCAGCAGGTGTCGGCTGCACCGGGTCCGCAGCGGCGGCAGTTGAAGCCAGACGTTCCTGGGTGGCGACGATGTCATCACCTGACTGAAGCACGAACACCTCAACCGTCGCCCTGAGTACTGCAGCTGGCTGCGCCTCTTTGACGGGCACCGCCTCACAGGCTGGGGCGGGTGCGGCCTTGCATGGCACAGCAGACCTCACAGCACGGCCAACAACCAGTGGGGCACATGGCGGGGTCCCAACCACATCCCTCATCATGGGCTGTGCAGTGCCCCTCCTGCAGGGCACACATGGGCAGGGCAGGTGGTGGGCGGTGCACCAGAGAAGAATAGCGCAGATCTCAATGGTTCCTCCAGAGCGGATGCACGTCCAGAATGCGGCCACACCAACCGTGTCATGAGCCGTGCGCAAAAACTGACGCCACCAAGGCTTTGACTATCGTCTGACAAGAAAAAAAAGTTTGCCAGTTCTGGGACAGTTCTTGGGTGCGTCACTGAAGCCAAAGGTAATGCTCTTCTGTCCTGCTCTTCTTTTTGCTTGAGAATGTGCACATGCCTACTGTTTCCATCCATCCATTCCTCGTCCCCCCATCTCCCACGTATGCTTATGGCTGTGTCATGATGTGCCCGTACCCAAACCGCCCCACATACCCTGCCGTGACTGCCTGGGACTCCTTCCTCGGCCCGCGCCTGTTGCCGCTGCACTGCCCGTTGCGGTTCTGCTGGCGGTTGACGTCCTTGCTGCTGCTGTTGCGGTTGTTGTAGTGGCTGTTGCCGTCACCGCCCGCAAGGTTGTAGCTTGACCTGGCATCCTGCCTGGAGTGCTGGTCTGCACATGGACACACGGCAGGGCACCAGCACTCGCTCATCGCACATCAAGCGCACTAAGCAGGACTGCATGCAATCCCAGGACTATCAGGCAAAGCAAAGGACAGCATTCAATCCATGCATGATCTGCTGACCATTGTAACCAGAGACCTCTTGCTACGCCAATGATGACTACTTCAGGTCACCACCTAGATTCAGCCAAACCCGTTCCTGCATCCAGATAAAACAGACTTGCAGACAGATTCATTCCCTCACGCACGTCGGGCCTTAGAAACCCTTGGCCGCCCACTCTGTGCTCTTGCCCTGCACTGCCGCACCTGGATGCACAGGCACGTGCAGTGGTCCCTGGGACTGGCGCCCACCAGCTGTGTAGGTGCCCTTGTAGCCGTAGCTGTTGTGGTTGCCATGGTTGTTGTAGCCTTGCCTGTTGTAGCCGCAGGTGTAGTTGTCCACTTGGCTGTGAGCCGGGGTGGCGCCTTGAGCCGAGCGTTGGGCTGCACGTACATGCAAAGTCAGGCAGCAGGACTCAGCAGTCTGTACCTTCCTCACACAGTGCGTGCAATTATGTTCACACAGCTCTGTGACTTGCCGGAGAACTGAGAACGTTACCCTTAACAGGGCATGCATGCAGCTTGACCAGCCTCATCGCCTGGCTCCTTGTTGCAAGCCGTGCCGCTCCTTGCTTACTCCTTACTCCATTCTCACCTGTGTGGGGGCGGCCACCGCCTGCACCGCGGGTCCTTTGGTCAAGTGTATCTTGACTGGCCCGCGCCATGCAGGGCTGCTGCGTCAACACGTGTGCATGGGGCACATGGTCAGGGTTGCCGCATGGCATGTCAAGAGCAAAGAGCAGGCTGCATAACAGAAGCAGCAGGCAAGCGAACTACAAGTACCTGCTCAACCTGAAGTTTATTACTGAACATGCAAGTCCTTTCAACGCCTCCGTCCAACCCTCAGCAGCCCTAGCTGTGCTACAAGTACCTTCTGATGTTTGTACTGGCGCAGTACTTCATCTGCCATGGCAGAGTGCCTGTCGTTGTACTCTATCTGTGTGGTGTACAAGTCGTAGCGGTACGTGGATTGAATCCCAGCGTACTGATCCCAACCCTGGGCAGAGGGCTGGTCTTCCAGGCACCCGCCAGTGCTGGGCTCGCCAACCTCTGGCATCCACCGATTGGCAAACAGGTCTGACATGCGCTCGTCATAGTTGCGGACGTTCCTGTACACAGGCCCAGCATCAAGACAGGCAGGTTGTGAGCATGGTGATGGTCGTGCACAAGCCAAGGAGGCAGCAGGCCTACAAAGCAGGCTGCCACAGCCGCGCAGCACCTGGATCATTGAAGCATCTTACAATGTTTTACGTACGGCGTGCGGCAATGGTTTGCACTCTACGCCATGTGTGGGGTAACTGGCACACGACACAGGGTTACAAAGCAAGCAGCGCAACTACACCGTGCGTGTTTGTTTCCTGGGATGCTGCCACCAGCAGGCATGCCTGTGCATATGGGAACCCCATTCCCGTGCTTTATGTGGAACTCACCCTTTCTTTGCCTCGTTGGTGATGTGCCGATCGGTCTTGAGGTCCTTAATGAGGTCGTTGATGGGCGCGCCGTCCCCCTCAGGACGTGCGGCGGTCCTGCGGGGAGGGAGCACAGGGCAGGGCACAACAGCAACAGTCAGGCGGCAAAACAGCGAGTTGAGTGATATGGTTGCGTCACACACAATGTGGCCACCACTACATGTCAATTAAGCGCTAGACAGTCCAGTGCCTTTGGTTGGCATGGCACACGGTGTGGCCACATTTCATGGCCTGTCCGGGCTCGGAGCACTCGGGCACATGTCAGTGGTTGGGCCCGTCACCAATTGGGGTGCGAGGCCTGAGGCACCGAGCCGGATGCTGCCCCTGCTGCGCGTGCGGACTGTACAGCTGCCGCACACAACAGCAGGTCGAAGACGGGCGGTGGCTGGCATGGTGTGCGGTACGGCTGGCCCGTGTGCCGCACACCATCAAAGTCTTCAGTGTCTCTGTCAACCTGTAGCGTCTCTGTCAATCAGT
>QAXH01004692.1:0-11062 GCA_004335635.1 Chloromonas sp. AAM2
CCCTTAGGCACGCAGCCGAGGCGGCCAGGCGGGACATCGACTTGTCGACGCACATGCAAATCTTGCATGTTAACGCCAAGGCCCAGGCCAGGCGCCATGCAGCCGAGGCGGCCGCGCGTGACAGCCCGGCAGCTGGTGACGTGGAACAGCTGTCCAGACGCATGTGTTGACAAACCGCTCAAGGCATTGGCATGTGTGGCTCATACTTACCCCCCGCTGGCATTGTGTATCTAGCTGCTGATGCTGGACGTTTAGTACCTGTTCCAGGCAGGTCAGCCGTGGAGCCGTGGGGCCGGTCAGCTCGGCAGCAACTGACCAGGCAACAGCACAGCACACTGGAGGCTGTAGAGGCTATTCTCTCGCTCTTTCATGCCACTGGAATATACAGCAACACATGCGAAAGCTGGCAACACAGCAACACATGCGAAACGCTAGTAACACACAGTATTCGTTCCAAGTGTATGCACATGACACCTGCGGACCAGTGGTCAAGAGGCGTGTTGAAGCGAGTATTGATTACAGAGTACCTGATGCGTCATGAGGAGATCAGCAGATACCGGCAGAAGCTGATCTCAGGCCAGTCTGAACAGGGTCGTGCGCAGCGCTGAAACGGAATCCATGTGCCACCCTGATGGGTCAGATCAGAAAACGTGTTTGCCCTGTGTGCATCAATAACTTTGTTGCGAGGGATGCTTCAATTATGCCGTTATGTCCCAGAGCTGTGGTGGAGAGCAGCTGTCATGACATACAATCACAATCACAATCACACCTCCACCACGTGCCTGTGAAAAGGTCGCCTGTCGCTGCAGCCTATATTAAGCACCCCTACTGGCCACCATGGTTGGCCACGTGCAGGTAGTAGCCATGACGTGTACCAGACCATGATAAGATGTGACTATGATCCATGCATTGAAACGGCTTTCTAGCGGTTGTGCTCGGTGGCCATGTGGGCCCCACTTGTACAACCACAACCACGTGACAGAGGCAGAGGTGAATGAAGGCATTGTTACATCAGGGAAGCCATCAGACACGGGTCGGGGTGTTCAGTCCTGTTTGTGTACTGCCCTGACCTACCCTAAGAAAGGAAAGTCAAACTCGCACATTATCAAAGTGCTGCTGGTACAAGTCCGAAAACCACGAGAGCAGCCTGGCCACTCACACGTGTGCAATTTCTCAGAACATCAGGCCTTGGAAGCAGGAGGTTGTGCTGCACGCCCCGCTCGGGTCATTTCCACGATCAGCTCTTTAATCGATTTGCGATCTTCGGCGGGGCGAACGAAAGGCAGTCGTAACTTGAACTTCTGCCCCTTGCGTGTCACCTGAGCAGCAGCAACGACAGAAAGGTGCTTGTTTGCAACATTTGCTCCAATTCCAAGCTTGCGGACCTGCATCAAGCTGTCAGATCAGAAAGGGTGTTGTGCGTGTCCTAACAGGCCTGCATCAAGACCTTGGTTGCCAGGGATGCTTCATGGAATGCCGTCAACTGCCAGGGCTGTGGTGGAGAGCAGCTGTCATGACATGCAGGGCACAGTCACAATCACACCTCCACCACGTGCCTGTGAAAAGGTCGCCTGTTGCTGCAGCATAGATAGTAAGCACCCGTACTGACCATGATGAGTGACCACGTGCAGCTGTCAACCATGACGAATGACAACGTCATCCATGACTTGAAGCCAATAATTGTTACCATGCGCTTGACTCAGAACCTTGCATTAAAATCAGATGACACAGCAGACCCAGAAGTGCCCATTGATTATGACCTGTGGCACAGCCAGCGTGCGAGCCAGTGTGCTACCACCATTCTCCGCACCAGCCGATGCCATATCTCACGCCTCAAAGCAGCCGTCAGAGGCCTTGACCCTGTTCTCCATCATACCTATGCAATTGATAAACCTATAAACCCAACGCACCAGCAAAGAAACTGATCCTGAACTGATCCTGAACTGATGATCAAGCATTGGCTCAAACGAACGTTGAACGAAAGGCTGCATCCTTTCCCCACCACTGCATCATACCTCACCTCTGCATTCATGCCCAGCCTGTCGAGGTCCAGTAGCCTGACCCCCTCTGCATCCACCAGACCGGTGTAGTGGCGAACCATCGCCAGCGTGTCGGCTTCGTGGTCGGCATTCATGTGCCCGCAGACCGGGGCGGAGAAGGCAGCCACGGGGTCCGGCCGGCCAGCAAGGTACTCAGCCCCTGTCAACTGCGATACAAGGCAAGGCAAGGGGCACAGACCAGTGCATGGAATGCTCTTGCTCATCCAGCGTGTTTCGTTTCCCGAGGCAGCTACCATCTTGTGAACAAGCATGCAGCGTACAAGCTGGCGAGGGCACAAGGTGCAATCTGAACCTGTGTACGAGTGCGCAGTGTATGGTGAGCAGCAGCATGCACACACAAGGGAATGGATAGCAAAGAAGGACTCGGACAAGATGAAACGACCACGAAAATCCAAATGAGAGGTCATGTGTTGGTGGCATTTTGCAGCTGCTGGCATCTTGAAAGTGAGCGGAGTGTTGTACCAAGTGAGTACATAGCATAACCTGGCCGCATGCTTCAGGGTGTACCAGGCGACTCCTGCACACACAATCTTTGGCTGCCGTTGGTAACTCAGCCGTAGAGTACCAACTGAGTTTGCATGTGCTGTGCAGTGGACTTGACGCACCACGCGTGCCATAGCAAACCCCCCGTTGAAGCGCACACCGCGGATGTCATCTAAAATGAACCACCTGCACAGCGCCACACAACACTCAACGAATGATGCGGGGTTGTAGTGCATTGCATCGATGGCATGAACTGACGACAGGCGTACACCAGCGCTTGACTGCATCCCTGGCATCAGTGTGGTTGGTGCATGACACGGGTTAGGGTTGAGTGCTTGCATGCAAGGTGCATGGATTGCCAAGAACTCCTGCCTCTGGCAAAGCACAGTATCTCAGCAAGACATACTTGCAAGGGAGCCGTTCGGCAACGGGCGAAGCATGACACTTCAGGAAGAATTGCAGATTTGCCAAACACAAGATACTGACCCAAAACATCGCTTTTAGCTAAGAACAAACCAACGGGTTGTAAGGTTGAGCTGGATATACCAAAAGAAGGTGGGCTGGTGCTGATGAGTGCAACAATTGTTTGCAAGAATGCTGTGCTCGACCTGCTTGACAGTCCATGTGCCATGTTTAATGGGAGCTGAAGGGATACTAAGCCAAAACAAAAACGCACGGCTGTCAGGTCAGCATTGCGGTTTTGGCGGGATTTTGAAGACTCTTGCTTACACAGCCACAACTGTGCGTTTTTCTGTGCGAAAGACTCTTGCTTACGCAGCCCCATCGACAACTGAGCATTTAGCTCAAGCCAACAGTCAAAAGGGAGTCATTGCGGCTTGAGTAGGCATGTGGCAATGATTGAGGCAACCGACTAATGTCGGCTATGTGAACTCAGCTAGAGCCGATTGCCTCGGCCCAGCAACCTTCACCGTCATCATTATGCGGGCTATTGCTTAATGTGCTGCTGCATGCCGCACAGTCTAGGCGCCTAGCAACCGCCTGCGTTACCCAGTCTATAGCCAGCGACCATTCTAAACTCACTTGAAGTCCCCAAAGTCGATGTAAAACGCATCCGGGTACTTCTTAAGAAAGGCTTCCCTCAGTGCAGGTCTCTCCTCGTCCTTGACGGGACGCACAGTGCCCTGTGCAGTGCACGTGCAGCATGTGTAAGTGGGTCAGCACAAGCAGTCACTCCATGATAGTTACTCACTGCACTGCCATCACCTTGACATTACTACATGCCACACAGAGCCCACACTAGCCGCCTTCCGTCTGCGGGAAGTGTTTCTTAAACACTGAACAAAGCACTGCCCCAGGGCTAGAATAGCGCTAGGATAGCTCATCAAGCTGTCCAGCCACTGGTATGGATATGCACCTCATGGTTGCCGTCAGTCATCCAGCCTAACCAATGTCACTACAATACGTGCTCAATTCAGCGCTACCTTCCCAATTAGGCCTGAGACAAGAAGTGCAGGGGATCACGTAACATCACACAGCCAGCCTTGGTCTGTCTGTCACCTTGACCCACCCCGGCCTTGTCAGAACACACCCAACCATAGCCATATCCGTACCAACCTGCAAGGAGATGCGACCATCTGACAGCGCTGCAAAGGCTGGAGAGGTGACTGTCAAGCTGATGCGGCCGGTGTCTGCGAGGTCGGCCGTGTGTGCGCTGCGTGTGCTGACTGCGAACACAGGCCGCCCGTGGGGATCGGCAAGGAACTCGACCACCGAGCTGCTGGGGAAACCGCTGCTGCCGTCTATGGTAGCAAGCACGCCGTGCCTGTGTGCATATCAAAACAATATCAAATAATGCAAAAAGCCAAACTACAATGCAAACTGTTTGCAGTGCTTGATGATTGTAGCATACAGAGGAGGACTACAAGCTGCAATACACGGGCTGTTCAGCTCCTCTCTCTCTATGAGAACACAGGGTAGAGTTTCGCTCAGCCTGAGGCTGCACCAAAAGAAAGAGGACGCCTGTAAGAAGTACGTACAAGTAATAAACCCAGTAGGGAGGCTGAGCCCGTGATTTTCAACAGGCTATAAAACAAAGGCTCTACTGTTTGGAGAAAGGGGATCACCATCCGGTTCCGAGCGGGTTCACACCACCGTCTAATGACAAGGGCTCCTCTCCACACTCAGTCACATTGCCTGCATTGCCACTCGTCAGCATTTGACCCCAGTGTCAGTTCAGCAGTCGAGTGCGGCTATGGTGCGTTTGCGCTGAGATGTGGTATCAGACAGCAAACTGAGTGGAACCTTTGCGGTGCTACAGATCTTGCTCTTTGCCACTTATGGATGTCAATGCCACTGGAAGAACCTTTACTGGGTAGTGAAAGGCACTTTCTGCAGCGAGAGTAGCTTGCCATGGACTCAAGTGCAACCGCATGTCCAGTCCGCTCCGGCTAACCATGATCATGGACAGATGGATGAGCTGATCGGAATTGTGGCGAGCACACCGTGTGAGGCAGGCAGGAATGTGCCTCGGGGCTGCAGCCAAAGCTGTTGCTCTGTGCGCCCAATGAACACCATCAACTAACAAATCGCATCCTGCTGCTTAGTAACAACACAGACACACAGACACACAGACAACCTCGTATAGATGCATGCAAGCGACCATGTTGGCCATTGCCGTGCAGCAGATCGGCCATTGCCATGTGCTTACTGACTTAAGCCACCAGCTCTGCCCTCCACGACCTGGTCTCCTGTTCTGGATGTACATCAGTTTACATCAGGGAAGCTGCCTCTGCCCTGGTCTACCCTGACAAAGAAAACAAGAAGAGCGAGGCACCTACTTTGCCAACACCATCCATGTCCTTGCCAGGTCAGCTGCCTCAGGTCGTGGAGCCGCCTGCTGATGCTCCTGGAACTTGGCAATGATAGGATCGCCACCACCACCCTCCATGAATACTGGAGCTATGGACGGCTGTGTGGCTGGGCCTGCACAAATTACAGTGAAGTAACATCAGGAAAATGAAGCTGCTGTGCACTGGACAACGTGTCCAGGTTACAGGCTGCCACTCAAGACTGACGTTGACACTGATGCGTGGGCAAATCAATGCGTGGTTAACTGATGCCACTTGCTTCGGTTGGATGGATGTCTGGTAGGCTGGGACTACACCTCATGAGTCAGCCAGGCATGCATCACCTCAAAAGCCACTTACCAGAGCTGACAGTCACGCATCTCTTCGGCATCACAACATGTCTCTGAGGAGCCACTGCCTGCGCCACATGACATCTGAAAGGTGAGACACACGTTTACCCTCCAATGCTGCCCAGCCCGTTGCCTCAGCATGCGCACCTGGTGCAACACACGAGACTGCGAGCATCGCGCTGTGGCCTTGTGCGCCCCTGTCTTGAGGTTGATCATCCTGGATTTTTGCGGTTTTGAGGCTGAATGCACACCACGCACGCTGGAGGAGCAGACCTGCAGATAGAGCTGCGTTTACTGCATCATCAATAGTATCGGCACGCGTGAGCTATGACCGCAACTGAGGTAGGGTAGGGATTTGCATTCTGATTTCTGGTGGATCCGCGACTGCTCCGAAACCACGTGGATGGTTTCGGAGCCCGTGGGTGAGCTGTATGATAGCCACGGGTTTGGCCGAGGTCTAGAGGTCTGGCCGTCTGAACGTTGGTTGCATGCATTGAACCCATCCATCTGCAGCATTGAAGCTCATCCACCTGTTTGTACATGGGCAAAAGCACTGCACAGGCACATGTCTGCAGACACACAAATCAACAGGTTGAGAGGCATGCAAGCAATTCATCATGTGATATCAACCATAAACGGCGCGGGTCTGACATGATGCGAACAGGTGTGAAGGCAAGCACGAAATCCACCAGCCATCTGGAACGAGCTGGATGACATGCATACAAGAGCACCAACTCATTGCCTTGCAGCTCCAGTTCATACTGTTGCTGCTGCTCATCCCGGTAGGTTGATCGCACAGCTGACAGCTGCAATTCCGCCCAAGAGTGGCGACACGCCAGGCGCTAAACTTTGCGTCATCAGCTATTTGCATGAAGACATCACCATGTCAAAACCTTACGTGAGCACTGTGAGCCACAAACGAGCGCTACAGCATGCCAGAGCAACCCACACGTGTGCTGCCTAGGGCATGTTTCCATCCTTGTACTGAACACACATGATGATATTACAACGTGACAGTTGATCCAAAGATCACTAGAGGGGAGAGTTTCCAGCCCGTCCATGCCTCAATCGTGAAAAGCTGCAGACGAGCAGGATCACATGTGATTACAAGGTAGCATAACAGCTACATTTAGGCTGTTAAATCATGAGTACATGTGACTTCAATACACACATGAGATGTTTGCATCCACTGCACTGAACACACGTTAAGATATTACACCGTGACAATTCGATATGGACGGGCTGGAAACCCTCCCCTCATGTGATTAAAATACAGTACTCCAGCAGAAGATGCACCAGAAGCTGCACGGCGGGCAGGCTGTTAGATCATGACTACAACGTTAACATGATCAGTCCAACGGGCATCATGCTGTGCCATTGAAATCATACAGTTGGATGTCGCAACACCAGGTTGGAGTAAGAACGCCATTCTGTTTTTGATTTGTTACGAAAAGAAAGGATGCGTGACAAACAATGCATAGTAGCACCCAACAGGAGAACAACGCAGAGCACCCATCTTTGAAGCGGTCACCACTCAAACGTAGGAAACTGGAGAATGACGCTACACACAAAACAGTTGTATTGCGTCAGTGAGTTGCCCTGCCTTCAGATATTCAGCAAGCATTGTGCCATCGACAATGTCTCAAGCACACCGCACCCTAAACAGAGCGTGGGCGGGACCAGAAAAGAGAAAGAAAAAGGAAGAAAACCGGGCGGGACCAGACCAAGCGAGGTACACCACCTTTGCGAAACCAAGGTGCACATACATGTGTATAACACAAGAGGTACGCCAACAAGAGGTACACCACCGTGTTGTACACAAGAGGTGCACAATTTTGTACTTAAGCGGTGCGCAAGAGTTGTTGGTTGAAAGCAATGCCAAGAAAACACAGAGACGTTAAGCACCCTTCACATAGCCACCAAGTAGGCTGGCACATGGGAACTGCCTGTTGATTGGACTCTAATTCGACACTATACAATTGCATTGCTAATCAGCATACATCAGCCTTGACTCAGCATTGACCCGACAGGCTCTTCAAGTGCGTGAGAAAGCTGTTCTAGTGCGTGTGTCTTGAACTTCTGGTAAGTGTCTTTAAATGCACGCACAACATGCCATCCTTCAAGTTCATGTGTAAAACAAACGCCACTTCACACGACACACACAGACAAAAGACAACACTCAATACTGATTGTTTGGACGGCTGCACGCACGCAACCCAACATTGTAAAGAATAACCCTGCTGAGCAGAGCCATCCATATTCTGGAAAACCGTCCAACTGAACAAGCATTCATCCCACTGGCAAGGGTCACAGAGCCTACAAATTCACGCTTCATAATTAGTAAAAAAATGCATGTCCCAACGTCCGGCTCCACAAGAGAAGACTTTCCTGGCTCCGGATGTGCATCACATGTACAACATGCAAAGGGTACAAGGGAACTGCTCAAAGGCATGTGTACAGACCAGGCAACAGACAGTTGACATGTGGTCAAGTCATCGGAGCTGTCATCATGCTACCTACATTTGACATGTGCAAGCGGATGCGGGCTTATATCAGTCATTGCTGGCAGACTCGAGCGGATGCGGATGGCACAGCCCAATGCCTGCCAAAATCTGCAACTTTGGCCACAAACAGACCTGCTACATTGGATCAGGCCACAAGTACGATGGATACATTGGATCAAGTCACAAGGAGAATCAGGTCACGAGGCAAGGTGAAATGACATGAGTTTTTCCAATAGCAAACCACAGAGTGGGCTTCTATCTTGTGTCCGCAACCAAAGGGATTTGTCGTTCACTCTGGCCATCATCAGAAACGTCAAACCATCGTAATTCACTCTGATCATCATCATCTTTTGCGTCCAAGAGCGACCAACCTCCCGAGTATTACTCTTGTCAAGAAGGTCCTTGTTGCTACAACACCTTATCACACCTGTTACACATCCATGCCTGGCCTTGGATGTGCTGAGTCATCCTTCGGCGGCTTGGCAAACCCTGTCTCGCTAAGCGAGGGATCACTGGAGAAGCCAGCAGAGAAGCTTGGTGGAGAGCGTGGCTCTGTTTTGAATATGTAGCGCCGCAGAAACGTGAGCAGGCTGGGGTCATACCTGAGAACATCAGCACAGGACTGACAAGCAGGTTGATTTGGCATGCATACCGTACTGCACAGTACATTGATGACACTTGAGACAGAAGCTTGGGTGCACTGGGAGCACGGGAGGCATGCAAGCAATCTGATCTTTGGAGCATCTGGAGTCGGTGCAGGGTGGTACAGTCGCCAGTCACAAACGTCATCTGTGCATCTACCAGCCGCACTCAGGGCAGGATCAAACACCTATCCCTTCAGCCAGGTAGCCAAACAGCTACATGCTGCAGAAGTCTTGCTGTGTCAATGAGCAGAGGGTCATGCGAATGCGCATAACTAGCTCAGGCGTTCATTGGTGTCACGTGATTCATGGGGTGTTGACACTCACCACATAGGCACCCATGGCAGCTGTGGTCCTTCTGGCCCAACATTGACCTGCGTGAGGAAGGAGTGAGGCAATGAGTTCAGAGGCGCTGAATTGCACATCGCCTGGCATTGCATGCATGGCTGCCAACAAAAAAAGGGCAACAAAACGTCTCGCCCATGTGGAAGTTGCTCTTTGTCTGGTGGTCTTGCAGTGTTGCGGGTGTCACACATGGCATCACAACCCATGTGTGGCCTCCAAAGCTTGAGCACTCACGTTGAAGCCGGGAACAGGCCTGCACAGCAATACGACCACATGATTCAGGGAATCAGGACGCAGGTCAAGCTAGGGAGCAAGAACAACATGATATCCAGCCCCATCTATTGCATGGCTTGCTAGCGTTCACGCATGTGGCACTCTGCTGTGATCTAATCATCACGTAACAACACACGGCGAGCCCTGTTTCGTGTTCTAGCAGGCATTCACGTGACGCGCACAACGGCCTCCATTTTCAATACTGGCACAAGCTCAGCGTCCCTGCAAAAATAGGTGCAGTGTACTGTACATGAGGTTAAGCTGACTCTTCAAATAATTTCAAGATGAACTCACATGAACATGCCACGCTTAGCCAGTGCTGCGCGTTTGTTGTAGAGCTTGGCGCCCGGCCATTTCTGCTGTATTGGGTGGATCTGAAATGAGACCAGCTTGACCACAAACCAAACAAAGAGGCCACCAATCACTCCGTAGGCGATGTTGTGAGTGAAAGGCATACCCAGGATTGTTGCATATGCCGGCATGGCCTCGGTGATCTCAGACCACTGCAGTGCAGAGCAGCAGCACTTGTGCGTAAGCAGCGTGCGTACGAATTGGTGATGCACAAGGTGTGCTGAGCACGCTACAAGACAATCCCAACATCGCCCCTAGTAAAGCTCTTAAAGAACACGTCAGTTGGCTGATGGGATCACATTCACCACAGCAATCTTGCAGGAAGTCGTCCCTGGTACAGCAATAGCTTCAGCTACTTTTGTTATACCAAGCACAGAGGTCCAGCAGGCACAACCCATAGCATTTTATGACCAGAGTGCGCCGTACAGCAGCGCAAGACACCCTTGTGCACTTTGGCTAGATCGCAATGTACTTTACTTTTTGTTCCAGGCAGCGCTAGGTCAGGCCACACTCACATCTATGTCCATGATTGCAGTCATGAAGATGAGCAGGCCGATCAGCACAAGGATGGGTCCCGTGGCAATGGAGGGAATCTGGCCAAACAGGTTGCTCAGGAAGCAGGATGCGAAGAACAGAATGGCACACACAATGGCGGTTAGGCCTGCATGCACATAGAAGAACTGAAACCATATTTCATAATATCGCTGAAACAAGGGAGGTGCTGACGTCCAGAGCAGTTCATGAGTGCCTGCTGTGGACGTTTCTGAGATTGAAGGAAAGTTGTCACAGTGCACGAAGTGGACGGGCATCGTCCTGACCTAAATCAACAAAACGAACAACAAAACGAACAAAACGAACGTATCTGTCGTGACAGACAGCACACAGGCAGCCAGTCATGTTCCTGTTATTGCCTGCTCCATCTTGTGTGTTGGTTGCGTCAAAGTGAATGCCGCACGTCTACTTCTTTCTGTTCAAGCGCACTGTACATCTGAAGCTGACCTCCGGCTCTCTTCCCACCCACCAGTTCGCCCTCCCTCTCTCACAGCTGCAGCTGACTCCACATAGGTGGTCAGGGCACTCGAGCCCAGCAGACCTCCGACCATTGTGGCAGTTCTGCAACCAAACCAGTGTGAACAGCCGTTCACGACCGAGGCACTCAGGGTCATTCAACTGCTCGTTTATATATATATATATGTATTTACACCAGGGAAGCCGTCAGAGGACACGGAACGGGATGGGCACCGCCCT